>JAYMFT010140245.1:0-12840 GCA_038088735.1 Panulirus argus
CCGCCCCTTTTAGTCACCTTCTACGACACGCAGGGAATACGGGGGAAGTATTCTTACACCCCTATCCCCAGGGGATAATAATAAATATATATACATATATATTTATCTATTTTATTATACTTGATCGCTGTTTCCTGCGTTAGTGAGGTTGCGCCAGGAACAAGACGAAGAAAGATCAATTCACTCACATACATACATGCACATATATGCACGATGGAGATGGAGTGAGTATTTTGAAGGATTGTTAAGTGTGTTTGATAACAGAGTGGCAGATGTACGGTGTTTTGGTCAGGGTGGTATATGGGGTCAGAGAGTTGTGGAGAGTGGTTTGGTGAAGACAGAAGAGGTGGTGAAAGCCTTGCTGAAGATGAAATGTGGCAAGGCAGAGGGAATGGACAGCATTGCAGTTGGCTCAAGAAAGGGGGTGACTGTCTTGTTGATCGGTTGGTAAGGATTTCCAATGTACGTATGGATCATGGTGAAGTGCCTGAGGACTGGCAGAATGCATGTATAGTGCCAATGTATAAAGGCAAGGGGGATAAGGGTGCGTGTTCAAAACAACAAAGTATAAGTTTGTTGAGGATACCTGGTAAGTTGTACGGGAGTGTACTGTCTGAGAGGGTGAAGGCTTGTACAGAGCATCAGATTGGGAAGGAACAGTGTGGTTTCATAAGCGGTAGTGGATGTGTGAAACAGGTGTTTGCTTTAAAGAAAATGTGTGGTATATACTAACAAAAACAGATGGATTTGTATGTGACATTTACGGATCTGGAGAAAGCATATGATAAGGTTGAGAGAGATGCTGGGGGAAAGCTGCTATATGAAGTGAGAAGTTTTTATCAGGGGTGTAAGGCTTGCATACGAGTAGCAAGAGAGGAGAATGAATGGTTCAAAGTGAAGGAATGCATGATGTCACCACAGTTGTTCAATTTGCTCATAGGTAGGGTGGTGAGGGAGGTAAATGCAAAGGTCTTAGAGATAGGAGTGAGTATGCAGTTTGTGGGGGATGAGAGGGCTAGGAAGTGCATCAGTTGTTGTTTCCTGATGATCCAGTCCTTGTGGCAGATTTGGGTGACAAACTGCAGAAGTTAATGATTATATTTGGGAGAGTGTGTGAAAGGAGAAAGTTCAGAGTAAATGAGAAAACTAAGCAAGGTTATTAGGTTTAGCAGGGTTGAGGGACAGGTTAGTTGGAATGTGAGTTTGCATGGAGAAAAATACTTGGGAGTGGCATGGCAGCGAATGGAACCATGGAAAAAGTGAGTCTTCGGGTGGAGGAGGGGGCAAACGTTCTAGGAATGTTGAGGAATGTGTGGAAAGAGAGAATGTTATCTGGGAGGACAAAAATGGGTATATCTGAAGGGACAGTAGTCCCAAAAATATCACATGGATGCAAGACATGGACCATAGATAAAGCTGTGTGGAGGATGATGGGTGTGTTGGAAATGAAATGTTTGAGGACCATATGTGGTATGTGGTGGTTTGATTGAGTAGTACTGAATGAGTAAGAGAGAATGTGTGGTAATAAAAAGAGTGTGGCTGAGAAAGCAGAAGAGGTAGTGTTGATATGGTTTGCACATATAGAGGGAATGAGTAAGGAAAGGTTGACAAAGAGGATAAATGTGTTACAAGTGGCTCAAGCAAGAACAGGAAGACCAAACTGGAGATGGAAGGATAGAGTGAAAAAGATTCTGCATGATCAAAGCCTGAACATGCAGGAGGATGAAAGGCATGCGTGGGGAAGAGTGAATTGAAAAGATGTAGTATACTGGGGTCAACAAGCTGTCAATGAGCTGAACCAGGGCATGTGAAGTGTCCAGGATAAACCATGGAAAGGTCTGTGGGGCCTGGTTGGGGATAGGAAGCTGTGGTTTTGGTGCACTACACATGACAGCGAGGGAATGGATGTAAGCAGATGCAGCCTCTCTTCATCTGTTCCAAGCACTACCTCACTAATGCAGGAAACGGCAATCAAGTATAAAGAATAAAAAATATTTAACAATAATACTAATGTAAATTATAATAGTAATAATAATAAGGAGAAGAAGAAAAAGGAGAAAAAATAATAATGCATACATCTGAATGTGTGTGTGAGATAAGCTCATATGAAGATGAAAAAGACAGAATTGTCTGAAATGTGACAGACAAGGCAACCACATGACAACAGTGTTTGGTTAAACACAAAAATGAAGATTCTAAATAAAAATGACCTTACTAAAAACAGATGTAGTGGTAGCACACCATCAAAGGTACCTAAGAACAGCCAAAATGCATAACAATCAAATCAATATTCATATCCATATTGCCAATTCTGCAGCTGTGTTTATCAAGCCATCATGCCAAGCCATATTTGCTGTACAAAAAAAATAGTGTCAACCTCAACCACCAAGTTCACCCTGGCTGGGTAGCCATAAAATCAAAACCCAATTGGTGCTTTGATCAATGTACAACTGGTCCACAGTCACCAAAATATCTAGAAATGTGGCATATCAAGTCAAATGGGGACTTCACTGCTGAAAGAAGACGTAAATGTACCTATATACTTGGCACATGAAAATATCAACAATTATTTTTAATCTTGAATACTTATTAACCTGCCAATATTTTCTGAAAAGAAACGACAAGACCTAATGCACTTAGAATGTAAAATAAAAGCCATTCTTCTGTAATGGGTTATCATTATCACAATGTACACATTTTCATCATAAACGACTGGAGATGTATCTAGTGACTGAGGTATTTCCATTATAGATTTGCTAAACCCTGTATACAACTCGTCTAGGATAGGGCACTTTACTGATGCATGGGGTGGAGAGCAACACAAGTGGCTACCTTATGACAGACTTAGCATGACAGCTTGCCATGCAATTATTTGTATGTTTTAATTTCTCAAGTAATGCCTGGGAAAAATAATGTCTAACACAACCATGTGAACATGTTAGAAACAGCAGTTTAGTTCACATATATGTAGTTTTATCATATAACTACAAAACACAAAGGAGAAGGAGGCTCTGCAGTACTGGGGCCTGAACATTCAGGAGGTTGAGATGTGTGCATTATATGGACTAAGTGGATCACTGTGGTACAGGAAGGGCATTAAGTACTGCCAGTGGCTGAAGTGTGGTAGGTGGATTGTAGACTCTGGATTTGGTGCATAATAGATGACAGGAATTGGATGAGCGTAAAGGAAAGCACTGTTTGTTTGCTCTTGATGATACCTTGCTAAGGCTGGTGAGGTGATATAAAAAAAAAATAAATAAATAAATAAATAAATATGAATGTGACTGACCTTGTAGTGCATCATATGATCTCTAACATATCTAGGTGGTGGTGGTGGTGGATAGGGATCATAACGACTTCCAAAGGGTCGACCTCCTCGCTCTCCAGGTCCACAGCGGATGCACATGTCTCGATTTCCTATCCCAGCTTGGTGTCTTCCACGGGATATTGACTTTCGCACAATCAGACGCATGCCATGGAGCTCATGCCCATCCAGCTCACGAATTGCTCGCTCAGCTTTCACTTCATCATCCATGTGCTAAAAGCCATAAGAAAGAAAGGTATTCAAAGGGCAGAGATTTGAAGAGAGGTCAATAATCCTCCATTCATCCTTGTAGTTCTCCTTATACAGTAAGAAATATCTATCTGTCTGTATATCATAACTCCATTCCCAAATTAATGGAATAGTTCAAGTACATACAGCCTCCAAGAGATGACATGCATTTCTTGTGGGGAATATTTGTATTAGCTGGAGTTCCCAGCTCCAATCCTGCATGCTTGCAAAAGAAGCAAAGACATCCATCTCCCACAGCCAAACTTTTTTCCCTGATACTATAAACTGTATTAGGCACATAATTCATTTGTCATCTAAAAATGATTAAAAAATTACATTAAATTCAAGAGAAATCACAGCATGCATTAAACCAATTAACAGCAAAAAATTCATATTTATCAAAGGTAAGATTTACTTGATCATACGTTCCTGCTTTAGCAAGGTTGTGCCAGGAAGAGAGAAGTGACAGTCCCATTAGTTTACACTCACAATCAAGCTGTCATGTATAATTCTATGAAAACTGAGCCTAGAATCCACAGTCAAGCCTAATAGACCAATTCATGGTCCCCTTGACTGCTTAAGATGCCCCGGTTCAGCCCACTCACAGCATGTCGTTCCCAGTATACCACATCACTCCAATTCATTCTATCCTATACACGCCACTCACCTCCTGAATGTTCAGGCCCTGATACCTCAAAGCCTCTTTCACTCCAACCTTCCAATCTTCTCAGTCTCCCTGTCCCTATGCTTCGTCCACTTCTGACATGTACGTCCTCTTGGTCAATCTATCTTTGCTTCTCTATATTATAAAAAGTGAGTCCTGTCTGTCTATCTATCTGCACACACACCAAGGATGGGGCTAGACACAAACAACTTCCATGCACAGTTGTGGACCCTGAGGAAATTGCTAGACACATGACAAAAGACCCCCACACACAGTTACCAATAAATCATCTACTTCCTTGGTAAGATAGATATTGCTGTCTCCTAGGATGATATATTTTCAGGAAAATATTTCATTTCTGAGTGGGAAGGTTGTGCCAGCAATATGGGAAGTATGAAGAGGAAAACTGGTGGGGGAGAGTGGTTGAAACCATTGAACAATGCCATTCTGTCAATCAGGATGTGATGGCGAGGAAAGTATGGTGGCCTGGGGTGGGATGGTGGTGATGAGGAAGGGTGTGGTAGCCTTTTGTAGGAGTGAAGAGAAGGGGGCCCAGAGGGCGTATATCCATTAGTCCTCTCCATATGTCCAAAACATTTCAGCACATCCTGACTGGCTCTCTCAATCATACTCCACTTACTGCCATTTCTACCTCTTATCATGTCATTCCTATGCAATCAACCCACCTCACACTACATACTGTTCTCAGGCATTTAATTTCTAATATTTCCACCTGCTTTCTTTCTTTTGCATTTAAGGCCCAAGACTAACATCCATATAATACTGTTGGGACTATCATACCTTCAAATATACCCACTTTTGTCCTTACAGACACTGACCTCTCCTTCAACACACCTTTTGTTGCACCTACGACCTTAGCCCCCCTCTTCTAACCTATAACTTACTTTAACCCCATGGTTCCATCTGCTGCCATATTCAGTCCCAGATAGTTACAACAATCCAGTTCCTCTGCTCATCCCTATTCAAACTTACTTTCAATTCATCTTGTCTTAACCCCGAACTACACCTCATTACCTTACTTCTGTTCACATTTACTTTCAACTTTCTCCTTTCTCACACTCTCCCAAATTGGCACCAGGCCCTGGAGTTTCTCTCTGCAGTGCCAAGAGGGAAGGGTCATCCTCAAACAGCAAATGACTCACATCCCATGACTCCACCCCCAAATAACATATAACTTGTTACATCATGTTATACACCATAATAGAAAATATGAATAAAAGTATTCTACCCAAACTTAATTAAAAAATCACAATGAAAATAAAGTTTAATGTAGGTATATTGTAATTTGAGCTAAGTAAGGCCTAAACTATGCCCTACTAACAGTAACACCAAATTCAATTACTTCTGATCCCAGTAGTTTGGAGAGAGGTGACAGGTGAGCATTATAAATGAACAGTTTTCCTCTTTATATGTGTGCAATAAACACTACATTCCCAATCTAATTAGGTGGACCAGGTATACACAACCTTTATATCATTTAACATCCATTTTTTACATCATTATCCAATACTCAGTGTGTTACAGTGAAATGTGAGCTTTCATGCTTACAAAAGCACTTCTAATTTTCACTTTAAAATGTACGTTGGTGTTTCAATTGAGACAAGTCTCTATTCAAAAAAAAAAAAAAAAAAAAAAAAATCCGTGAACTGGATCCTCCATCATTCCATTAACATCTTCCGCTATATCTGAAGTATCCCTAGCCTTAATCAAAATTCACCACATGTATCAAACTCTTCCAAGGTTTACCTCTCCTCCTTGTACCTTCTGTAATACAAAGTACCTTGACCAGCACACTATCTACCATGCATTCTACATAACCATAACATTACTATCTGTCATGCATTCTACATAACTATAACATTCTAAATACTTTCATTCATGCACCTTTCTAATGACTTAACACCACACAATCTCCTCATATCTTCCTCCTTTATTTGGTCTATCCATCCATCTATCTATCTGTACATTGTTATTACTCGATTTTCAGTCCAGTGGTGTAGGTACATACAGCCTCTGCAATACCACGCACAGACATCCTTAACCCATGCCAGGTGTTAGAATGAAGCATAGGCTTCCAATCTTTTAAAAGTGCTTCTTACTTTTCACTTTACACACCAAATTAATTTTCAAAATGAGACCTGCGTCTCCATTCCTATTAACTCAATACAAGATGGTAATGCTTCCACTGTATCCACTCCATAATCATTATTCTAACATCTTTATCTGAAGTATCCCTAACCCTAATCACTACATCCACCTATCTCTCCTTACTCTACTTCTCCTTGTTCCCTCTACTATACTGCTATATATCTTCTTAACCAGCCAATCAGCCACATTTATCATATGACCATATCAACTGAAGAGACTTTCATCCATGCTTCTTTCAAAGGACCTTACACCACAAAACCTTTTCATCTTCATTCTATAAATCTATCTATCTAATATCATTATTCAGTTCCCAATTTCATGATTGGATCAGGTATATACAGCCTCTGCAACATCACTTACACATATCTTCAACCATGGCATGCTCAGTGCAATACAGTTACATGAACATCTATTTAAAATTAGTTCATTCTATTTCACTTTATACATTAAGGTAATTTGTAAAGTCAGACCAGTTTTTCCAATCATACTATCTCCATAAACTAAATCCTTCTACTGCATACACTACCCAATCAATCCTCTAATATCTTCATCTGAAACATCCACATCCCTAATCAATTTTCTCACTACATTTAACCATTTCTTCTCCTCCCTCTATTTTTATTGTATTACAATGTATATCTTTAAGGAACCTATTACCTGACATATGTTCCACGAGACCATAGCACCATAAAATACTCTCATTCATGCACTTTGGGCTTTAGCATGATGGGGCAGTTGTGCCAAGAGGTAGCAGTACGGTGAACCAAAGTATCTAATAACACACAACTGTCATAAAACAATAGCAAGACAAGGTACAGTGTTATATGCTTTCATAAATATTCTGTAAGCTCTGATGAAACATTACAATAAGCAATCTAACAAAGATTATTATAAAATCATCAACAATTATGCAAGTTACTTACAACAAAAGCATAGTTGGTAAGAATGTCAGCCTCTACCACATTGCCAAATGCTTCAAAGAGACTTTTTAGCTCCTGACGTTTGGACTCCCTATGTACATTGCCAACAAAGATTTTGGTTGTTTGGTTACTGCTCTTCTTAGCACGAGTTGAGGCCTCAACAACCATTGGCTGAAAATAATTGCACGATGGTCATCTTTAAAATAAAGCTTCAAAACTAATCCTGCAGTTTACATCTTATAATCTAAATGAAACTATACAATGCAACACAGGCAATAAAACCAACACTCAGCACTTAAAAATTAGTTTTTGTTAAGCAAAACTTTTCTCTGTACCTTTATAACAGTGAGTCAGGAGGGTTACCTCTACTCTTGCCAAGTGAAATTTGGTTGCAAACCTAAGGCAAAACAAATCCAACCATATACTTAAGTGACCCCTGCTAACTTAATCACCCACATTCCAGTTACCTTAATTTCCTCACTTTAGTCTATAAGATAATGAGATGCTAATCAGTTTTCTTTGCTTCATACTTGTTCACCGTTTCCTGCATTTGTGAGGCGGTACTTGGAACAGACAAAGATAAGCCTCATTTACTCACATCCATTCTCTAGCTATCACGTGTAATGCACCTAAACCACAGCCCCCATCTACAGCCAGGCCCCACAGACATTTTGTGGATTTCTCCCAGCTGTTTCATATGCCCTGGTTCAGTCCAAGGACAACACGTTGACCCCTGTATACCATACCATTCCAATTCACCTTATCCCATGCAAGCCTTTCACCTTCCCACATGTTTAGGCCCCAAGAACTTGAAGTCTTTTTCACTCACCCATCCCTCTATCCCCAATTTGGTCTACCCCTCCTCCTTGCTGCCCTTCCATGTCTGACACATGTATCCTCTTTGTCAACTTCTCCTCACTCATTCTCTCCATATGTCCAAACCATTTCAGCACAACCTCTTTAGCTCTCTTCCTATTACCACATCTCTCTCTTATACTTTTATTACTTAACTGATCAAACCATCTCACACCACAAAATGTTCTCTGTCTATCTATGTCTCTGATGCCCATTCCCTTTGGGAACTCCCTCAAGGGGGTGGCCAAGGTATAAGGGTCTCCATAACTGTTGAACTCTAGTGCTGCTTATTTGCCTTTTGTGCCCTACCCTCAACAGGCCACTGGTAGCAGGCACCTCTAACACAGTGTTTTCAGAGGTACCTACTTTAATGTTCCTACCAACTACTACTATCTAATGTGTCTACTTAATATTCCTGCCTAATGTTGCAACCTACTAATTCTACCTAATGCTCCTTCCTATTACTTCTACCTAATGTTTCTACCTGAAGTTCCTATCTAACGTTTCCACCTGCTACGTCTATCTATTGCTCCTACCATTTTATAAACTAAAAGGCAGGACAAGCGCAAAGTGCTCACCGAAGGAAAATCTTAAGGTGTGAAGGATGAGATGTGCGAGTTAAATATTGTCAAGTGTTATTCATAGCAAGGAGAGATTGTATGTTTATGAAAAGAACATCAGCAGTCCATTTGTGGGTTAGGCTGTATGAAAAGACAGCTACCTGGATCAAAGCAGTATAACATGACAACCACTGAGGTGCTAGCATACTATGCAGCCATCACTATCCCTCCCAATACCCAGGTAGGTACTATCGGTGATATACCTCTCTGGCCAGTGGCTGCCTACCAACTACATTTCATTTCCATCATATCCACCCTCCTCTACACATCTTCATCTACAGCCCATTTCTTTCATCCATACAACTTTGGGACTACTATATCTTCAAACATACCCATTCTGACCCTCCCAGCTAAAACCTCTTTCCACATAACCCTAAATGCTTACAGAACCTTTGCCTCTCACCCACCTTATGACTCACTTCCACTTTAAAGGTTCATTTGTTGCTTTTTCCACTCCCAGGTATCTAAAACACTTTACTTCCTCCAGATTTTTTCCATTCAAACTCACACCTAACTATTGTCCCTCTGCCCTGCTAAACTTAATAACCTTGCTTTTATTCACATTTGCTTTCAACATCTTCCTTTCACACACACTCCCAAACTCAGGTACTTACTTTTGGAGTTTTTCACTTGAATCTGCCAACAATCCTGTGTCATCAGCAAACAATAACTGACATACTTTCCAGGCCCTCTTACTCTTTACAGACTGCATACTTGCCCCTACCTCCAAAACTCTTATTTTTACCTCCCTCACCGTCCCATCCATAAACAATTCACCAACCACTGTGGTATCACACATCCCTGTCACTAACCAACCTTCACCTGGAACAACTCACCCCTCTCTCTACCTACTCACATTTATGCCTTAAACTCTTGTTAAAAACTTCTCTACTTCTAGTAGTTTTCCTCCTAAACCACATATTCATAAGACCTTCCACAAGGCATCTCTATCATATGCTTTCTCCAGATCCATAAATACCACCTACAAATCATATTGTTTCTCTAAGGATTTTTCATACAAATTCTTTGGAGCAAACACCTGATCAACACATCCTTTACTATTCCTGAAATCCACATTGTTCCTCTCCAATCAATGCTCTGTATATTCCTTCAACCTCTCAATCACTACCCTCCTATACAACTATCCAGGTACACTCAGCAGAATTATACCTCTGTGGTTTGGACATTCACCTTTGTTTCCCTTACCATTACACAGTAACACTATACGTACATCTGCCAACCCTCAGGTATCTCATTATGATCCATACATACTAACTAATCAACAACAAAATCACTCCCTTTAGAAATTCAACCACAATACCATCCACTCCAGCTACCTTACCATATTTTATCTTAAGCTGTTACCACCCCTTCTCCACTCAACAAACCATTTTCCATGACTTTCTCACTTCGCGTGCCACCCTGACCCATACACCCTACATCTGCCAAACTATCATCAAACACTTTCAATGGTCATCAAAATACTCTCTCTATCCCCTCCTTACCTCATCACTACCTGTTACCTCCCTCCCATTTGCCCCTTCACAGATGTTCCCATTTCATCTATTTTTTTTCTCACACTATTAACCTCCTTCCAAATACACTATTCTTCCTGATGTTTACTGATACTTGCTCAACCTAACTCTCATTTGCTCTCCTTATCAACTCCAGCACCTTCCTGTTGACCTGCCTCTTTTTCTTATGCTTATCCTAATCATTTGCACTCCTTCCCAGAAAGTACTGCCTATACACCTCTTTTCTCTTTCACTTGCAACTTTACCTCATCATTCCACTACTTGTTACCCTTTCTCACCTGCCCATCTCCCACCTCCTCCTTCCCAAGCTTATTTATTGCATTACCCTCATCTATCCCACATCAGTTCCTCTTTCCCACAAACCTCAACAAATCTTTACCCTTGCCTCCTCCTACTAATGATCAGACAACCCACCATCTGACCCTCTCAGCACAGTCATATCTAAGGGTCTCTCTTTTGTTCACCTATTAATTAGTATGTAATCCAATAAAGCCTGCTTTCCATCTTTTCTACTCACCCAGATACAATTATGTATCTCCTTCTTTTCAAACATAGTATTCCCAGTCACCAGTCCTTTTTCAGTCTGCAACTCCACCACTTCCATTCATCTTACTGAGTACCTCAGGCCCCTCAATTCATCCTCATCTGCCACCTTACTCATTTTTGTATTCACATTGTCCATCACTGATGCCTGGTCTCCTGCAACAAAACTGCTGATCCATTCACTCAGCTGTCTCTCATGATCATCTTTTTCATGGCCAAGTGCATAAGCACCGATAAAAACCCACCTCTCATAATCTACATTTGTTTTTTCCTACATCAGTCTGGAGCTCACTTCCTTCAGCAATTTCACACATTTCCACAACTCCTGATTCAAAAGCAGTGCTACCCCTTACTTAGCTTTAACACTTACACCAACCACTGAATTTACCCTCAATACATTCCCAAACCATTGTTCCCCTTTACCCTTGAGCTCTGTTTCACTAAAACCGAAAACATCAATATTCCTTTCCTCAAACATACTACCTACCTCACCTTTCTTCTCATTTTGGTTACATCCACAAACATTCAGACACCCTAACCTGCACCTCTGAGGATTCCATCCTTGCGAAACTGAAATGCAAGGGGGGAAGGGGATCCATTCTCCCACTACCATCCCTCAAAGTAACTTCTATAACATGCAGGGAATACAGAGGTAGTGACAGCTGCTTAATGAGCTAGCACTTCAGTGGTTAAGTTGCACTCTAATGACCCAGGTAGCTGTCTTTCTTTCTGCTTCATCCACACATAGACTAATGGCATTCTGTCCACTACCATACAATCTTTCCTTGTCATACATAACATCTGACAAACACTTACATCACACAGCTCATTCTTCCTAACTCTGCATTTTCCTGCAGTGAGCACAATGTGGCTGCCCTGTCTTTTGGCAAAATGGTAGGAGCAGGAGACAGAAGTAGTAGATAGAAACATTTAGGCACCTGGAGCATTAGGTAGAAAGAAAGATTAGGGAGAAGTAGTAGGTACAAGCATTAAGTAGCAGTCAGTAGGAACATTAGGTAGGTGCCTTTGCAAACGCTGCACTAAAGTTGCCCTCTGCCAGTGAGCTGTTAAGGCTAAGGCACTAAAGTCTAAGAAGCAGCACTGGAGTTCACTAGTTATGATGACTATTGCCATGGCCATCCCCTTGAGGGAGTTCCAATTGGAACAGGTATCATTTATATTGATAGATTCTTTCTCTGTCACCCCAGGATAATCAGTGGTGGTGTGTGAAGAAAATATTTTGTGTCAAATTTCTACATTATATTAGTCAAACGTTCTATGGAAAAATCATGTTTGAAAATTCTGAAATGCTGAGACATAATATGGTTGTATAGGACTCTTTTTAGATCTTTTGATGTCAAAATAACATGTGAGACCTTTGACAGAGTTGGCAAAAACAAAATGGAGATACTACGAATTCTTGTATTCTATTGTTACATGTAGCTTACCCATTCTCCTAACATTTAATGGTTTCCTTCTAAATGTGAAGCAAGCTAATTTAGCATGCAGGAGCAACGGTGGTACTACAGCCACTGGCGGCCTAGCTGAGGACTATTTTTATGCCTTCATTAGACAAGCAAAAAAAATAATCTGATACAACTGATGTCAATTTGTGTGTAATATTGGTCAAGGACCTTGAGTTTCCGAACTCTGATGTTATGTTGCTCAAGGTCTGTCTCCCTACTACCACACTTTTCCTCTGTTTTGCCTATTACTTTCCTAATTGTACAATTTTCATTTCCTTTTCGCCTATCTAAACTCCTGCCATGAGACTGTGACATTCTCTCAACCACGAACCAAGATCCTCTACCTCGGGTATTTCAATGGTTGAATTCCTCCCACATGGATGGTGGTGGGATTGAATCCAACACATTCTCCATTCCCAATGAGTTACAGCAAATAATCTCTCACCCTACCCATACTCCTGACTTTTTTTTTTTTTTTTTTTTTTTTTTTTTTTTTTTTTTTTTTTTTTTTGTTT
>JAYMFT010140256.1:0-26905 GCA_038088735.1 Panulirus argus
TAATTAGAGACTTTAATTGATTATAATAATGTGTACAGGAATAAGATGTATGAAATTCTAAAGAGATACAGTAAATATATATATGTTTGCTGTATAAGGTGAAACTGTACTGTATGAAATAATTACATTACCAGTCAAATGATTTATGCTCTTTATCAGTATTTCAGTTGAAAGACATGGCAGACACAGAAGAGATGGTTGTGGTTGTCACCGGTGGCTCAGGTTTAGTAGGTCAAGCCATAAAAACTGTAATTGAGCAAAGTAAACCCACTAGTGAAAAGTGGATTTTCCTTAGCTCCAAAGATGCTAACCTCAGGTAAGGATGGAGTAGGTGTTCCTTATTTTTTTTCATGTAATGTAATGATTTTATGATTCCTTGCATATAATTTGATACCTGGATTAATCTCATGTGTAGATAAGATTATCAGATAATTTTCTTTTGATACAGAAGTGCAAGTGAGACCCGAGCTGTCTTTGAAAAATACAAACCAACTCACGTCATTCACCTTGCAGCTATGGTTGGAGGACTCTACCGAAATATGAAGTATAACTGTGATTTCCTAGTATGTTTCTTTAATAACTTCTTACCTCCATGTCTTAAGAATCACTGAAGAGATGAGTAACTGTAACAGTCACCATGAATTTGTGGCTGTTCATTTTATTGTCTGGAAGTCCTGTTATGGCAGTGCCTTTCGATAATTTTTACTTTTTGTTTGATAAGAGTATACTGAATTTAAAAAAAGGTGGTTGATTATCAGGGACCCACTAGCGGGCTATTTTCTTGACTGTAGCAGAGGGATTTACACTTCTTTAGGCATGATGTAACAAGTTTTAGTTGAAAATTAAGGGGTATTTCTGTAGGCCAATTAATGCAATATATTTACTTTTCTTTCTATATCTTTTTCATTCCTGTAACATACCACATTGTCCCTGCATCTATAGTAAGATAATACATGCAGAATCTTTCCCAAAAATATAATTGACTGACCTTCAGGCACTCAAAGCCAAATTGCAACACATGAATGATATTTTGAAATGTTAGTGAATGCTAGGGATGCAGGGAAACTTTGAAATCTACAGCAGGTTTACCTTAAGAGAGAATATTCAAAGGACATAAGATATGAAGAGTTTAAAAGTTGATTGTGATTAGAGAAAGGGATAAACAAATGAGTACACATTAGGTAGGCATTATAGTAAGTGAATTAATATTTTGATTTTACCTTTCAAAATGGGCATCTTACTTCTTACCTCAGCTCCCAGTGTAGGCTAAGCATGTCAGTGGCATCATTAAGAATAAATACATATAACCAAAGGAGGATTATTCTTTTGAATAAAGGAATTGAAGTGAATGAACAAAATTGTAAGTGAGGGACTTAAGTGGATTACAAAATGGATTTTTAGAGATCTGTAGTTGTACAAATATTTACTGTTAGAATGATAAGGAAAATGTGAGAAAAACAAAATACTTTACACCTGTCACTGCTTTATATAGGTTCAGTAGGTGTGGTTTCACTAACAAACATCTTACTTTGCACATTGTATAATGGAATATGTAGTAAGCAACTTTGGAAAATATTTCAAGTTCCTGGGTTGCTCAGTCTCGTCAGCTAGTCTCTATCAGGATAGCTAGGGGACCCAGCCATTTATCAAAAGTAAGTATTCCTTGGTTCATCTAAGATCTACTTTATACACACATATATATATATTTATATGTGTATATGGTTTGTGTTTACAGATACATAACTTCATTCCTCATTTCCAGTGATATTTTGGGGACATGATATGATAGGAAATACTTATTCTAGGCACTGAATATCAGGTTTTCTTTTTGATAGAAAGTCCAGAAGAAAACATTTACCATATTAATATGCCAGGTTAAGTCTCATGGTGGGCCTTATACATGTGTGTATACCATTTTCCCAAAAGGCAGGGCTAATGCATTGTAATGCATTGACCATGACTGGCATTTTTAAAATGTTCATGCCTTTTCAACTGATTATAGCCACATGGCTTCAGTGTGATATAGTATGACTACATAGACAAAAGGCAAGTGATTCATTCTGGCTAAGAAACTTTACCTTTCACAAGACTAAGGTTAACATTTCATACCATATAAATAAACCTTTTATGTAGATGTATGAAATGCTGTAATTACTGTTGGACTTTGGCTGGCTAATTCCGTATTCCTAAAGATTTCACATGGCTCAGTAAAAAATTGTAATTAGTAATTAATGATAAAAAATTGTAATTAGTAATTAATGATAGATTATATTTCTAAACCAGAAAGCATTAATTTTAGTCATTTACTCATTGATGAAAGTGATTGTTATGCATCGTATGTCATAAATTAATTCTAGTGCTGATATTCTAGTTATAATGACCTCAACTCCCCATCTAAAGAATACTGCATGTTAATGCAAGATTCATTAGATGTTTTTAGTATTTCTATTTAATGTTACTTGACATAAAATTAAAGCTTTATTTAAGCTTAGAACTGAATACAGACTGTATTCGATGTGGTATGCTATCACGTGAGGCCAGAACCAGATGGGTCCAACTTTTCATCCTGCTTTTGTGTTTAGTTAAGACTGGTCTCTCAATTTTTGAAAGAGAATATTTCTTGACATCATTACGATTTTACTTTTTAAATGAATGACTTAATTCACTTTTATTATCAGCGCTTCAATCAACTAATAAATGACAATGTACTGGAAACCTGTAAGGAAATGGAGGTGAAGAAAGTTGTGTCCTGCCTGTCTACATGCATATTCCCAGACAAAACTCCCTACCCAATTGATGAGACAATGGTTAGTGGTTTTTCAAATGATGAGAAGAAAGAATGGGTGAAAATGTGTTGATGCTGTGTTTTTCTGTCCTAGTTTGTTCTTTAATTTAAATGTGTACAGTTTTTATGGTTATCTTTATCACCAGCCTCTTCAGTTGTCAGATATATCTGTGTATGTTATTATTTAGGCACTTATTTGTGTGACTCTTTATGTAATTTGTAATACCTTTCCCATGCAAATCAATCCTCAGCACCAGTCTGCACTGGAAATTAACTTTAGTTTTTCTAGAACATAAATGTGCTCATCAAACATGAATGCATACATGAACTTTTAATGTCACAGAGATGCCACTACTTCATGACATGTGACCACTAGTTATATATATACTGGAGGTTCAGATGCTTCTAGCCTCCACCTAACTTCACATACAAGTGAAACCTTGCATCTATCTGCCCACTGCACCTACAGCATGTTGAGCTTGCCTTTATCTCTGGCAGCCCAACATTACACCTTCCTGCCCTCTGAAAGCACTTGTCTATAGTGTATCCTGTTTTTAAAGTGCAGCACTCTCTTGGTATTCACTTAAAGGCATTGCCATTTGTAACTGTCAGCCAGCAGACAGTTACCATTATCACACTAGAGCACCATGATGAGTTTTACTGCCTCATTAGTCATCACAAAATCAGCCTACAGCTGTGCAGGGAAGTCTGGTGCCTTTACAACCAGTATCGAATAACAGGTTCTCTCATGAGACAGAACCCAGTCTGCTTTAGACCCACAAGTGGGAAGATCCAAGCGATCTTGGTTAGGCTAGGTAAGATCTTCTGACACGTTGTCAACCGTAGTGCAGTTAGTCACTGTTACTGTTGATTAAAATCACTTGATTATCCTGATTTTCTCTGTTCACTCAGAAGGATTCTTTAATGGTCAATTACCTCCTAAAATAAGTGGTCCTCTAATAAGATCTATAGCATAGCTAGTAAATCAAGAAGTCATTACTGCCAAAAAGAAATTACATAAGAGTCAACTCTGAAGTAACTTTTTTTGTGAGTAACTAAAGACCTTATGTTAATTCTCTGCTGCTCCAGTGATTAGTGTCTTATTTTGTGTGCTACTATTATCATTAGCATATTGTGATTATTAGATGTTTTCTTTTGGTTTTAATAATATATGCCCCTAAGGACCCCTTCTCCAGGGGTTCTTGTACAGGCAGCAGCATGGAAATGATGGATTCCTTTGGAGTGAGAAGTTCTTTGAAAAGATTGCGTTTCAGTGATACAACCTTTTGCCAAAAGATATGATGTTCATGGATCTAGAGAAAGCATATGATGGGTTGATAGAGATGCTCTGTGGAAGGTGCTGATAAATATATGATGTCACAATAAAGCTATTGGAGAGAGTTAGGGAGTTTTATCAATAGCATAAGGCATGTGTGCAGGTAGGAAGAGAGGAGAGTAAGTAGTTCCTGGTGAAAGTAAATCTGCATCATGGCTGTGTGATGTCACCATAGTTGTTTAACCTGTTTATAGATGGGGTGGTAAGGGAGATAAATGAGAAGACTTTGGAGAGAGGGGTGGTTCTGCAGTCATTTAGGGGTGGGGATCTGGGAGGTGAGTCATTTGTTGTTTGCAGATGACATGGTTATGGTGACAGAATTAAGTGAGAAACTGCAGAATCTGGTGATTGAGTATGGGAGACTGTGTGAAAGGGGGTTGAAAGTTGATGTAAATAAGGTTATGAGGTTTAACTTAGAGCAGAGACACTGTTCACTTTGAGCGTGAGTTTGGACAGAGTGAACTTGGAGGAAATGGGATGTTTTAGGAACTTGGTGGTAGACTTAGCAGCTGATAGAACAGTTTGGCTTCAGGGATTGTAGAGGATGTGTGGATCTGTTTTTTTCTTTGAAAAATGTATGCATGAAATGCTTAGAGGAACAGAATGACTTGAATGTGGCATTTATGGATATGGAGAAAGTGTATGATAGGGTTGATAGGGATGCTTTGAGGAAGTTGTTACAAATATATGGTGCAGGAGGAGTGCTAATGGAAGCAGTGAAGACGTTTGATCAAAAGAGTAAGGCATGTGTGTGTGTGTGTTTGTAGGAAGAGAGGAGGGTGACTGGTTCCAGGTGAAGGTGAATCATCTGCAGCAGGGATGTAGGATGTCACCACAGCTGTTTGATTTGTTTATGGATAGGTTGGTGAGGGTGATAAATGCAAAGGTCCTGAAGAGAGGAGAAGGTATGTAGAATGTTGTTGTTGTTTGCTGTTGACACAATTCTGGTAGCAAAGTCAAATGAAAAACTGCAGAACTATATGTCTGAGTTCGGGAGTGTATGAAAGGAGAAAATTGAGATTAAGTGTAAATAAAAGTAAGGTCTTTATTTTAAGCATTGGAGAGAGTCAAGTTAGTTGGAATGTGAGTTTGAATGGAATGAACCAGGCTGAGACAAGCTGAAGGTGTGCAGTGTGTGTTTACATAATTTTTCAAACTGTTTTCAGTATACATTAATTGTATTTACATTTATATATTTGTAAATAAATTCCATCATATGGTGAAAAAATATTGATTTGCATTACATTATAGTGTCATAGTATTTCCCTAAAGATGTGAAAAAGTTGAATTCCACATCCAACATCACCACCTTCACTACCAACACCTACATGCCACTTATAATATTGCTAACTTCACCTCTAGCGTCACAAATGCCACACCACCAATATCTCTAACAATAGCTCACCCATCAAAATCAGTGCTGTCACCATTACATTCACCAGTACTGGTTATACCACCATCGTACCCATTAGTTGTACTGTATTTACCAGCGAGATCCTCCTGGCATCTCTTTTGATCCTCCCCATATGCAAAGCATGCTGTGTGAACCCTGTGATACATAAAAATGATTCAAAATTGACTTCTAATGAGTTTTCAAAACAAATGACATAAAATGTGTCATTGGAACACAAGTTTTTGAAATGACAGATTGTGACGCCAGAATGCATGATGGGTAATTTTACATATTTATCTGTTACAACAAACTTCCACTCAAATCTTCACTAAATGCATATCAGAGGTTTGTAAGTATTATTATCTTTGTCTCTTCTATAAGGTTCATAATGGCCCTCCTCATCGCTCAAACTTTGGCTACAGCATGGCTAAACGTATGATTGATGTCATGAATCAGACTTATCATGAGCAATATGGCTGTAATTTTACTTCAGTGATTCCAACTAATGTATATGGACCACATGACAACTTTAATCTGGAAGATGGACATGTTTTACCTGGACTTATACACAAGGTTTGTAAATTTTTTTCTTTTCACAGATGTTGATTAAAATTGCTCAGTCTGTCAGTATCCTTTAAATAATTTCCTTCTTTACAGCATAATCAAGTTGTATTTCTGCTTTTTCATTCACTGATACATGACATCCAGATCTGTATTTCATGTGTACATCTATCTTATCTGTGAGTTCTTTGCAATAGCACTAAACACTTCCCATCCAAACAACTCCATAACTAACTTGGGGGGAGGGGGACTTGTTTCCGCTTCACACTTTGGCTGCATATATGGACAGACCTCCCCACCTCAACAAATACAATACTAGCATTACAAATACCCACTGGAATAACCTGACAAGCACTAAACAGCCACCCTCCCAAGTTACTCTTGAACACCACCCCAACAGTCATACATCCATCTGAAACCTCACTCCCTAGACATGTGGTAGTTATACTTTCTTGTCTACATTTTGGACATATGCCCTTACAATATGCAGTCTTGGGCTGCAGGAGCCTTTAGAAAGAAGTCTTAAGTGTAGCATCAAGACTTTCTTAGAAGGTTGGGATGATTATAAGTTCTGGAAATAAGTAAGTTGACATTGCTTCTCTGATTGTTAACATTACTATTTTCAGATGTATATGGCAAAGCAAAATGGAACTCCCTTTACTATTTGGGGAACTGGCAAGCCTCTAAGACAGTTTGTATATTCATTGGATTTAGCTAAGCTAATGATTTGGGTGCTGCATGAATATAATGAAATAAATCCCATCATCCTCTCAGGTAAGGTTCCACAGATATAGAAAATGTCTTTAGAGAAAACTATTTTAAGATTAGTCATCCTTTAACTTTGAAGGCCAAGAATATTTTGGTCTTGTTATCCAAAGATAACTATCTCTTCCTCAGGAATTCCTAGTTTATCTTTAGAAAACATATTCACTTAACATACTTATATAACCTCAGGATGCTTTTCATGGGTCTCCTGCAGCTTTAAGGAAGTGCTATTAATAGTTGCAAGGAAATAATAGACTCCTTTGGAGTTGGAGGTTCTTTGGTGAGATTGTACTCCTTTTCATTCATTAATGATGATACAGCCTCATTGAAAGTGGCCTTTGTTTCACACTGTGACTTCACGCTGGCAGAGTATATAATGGTTTGGAGATATGGAGATAATGAGTGAGGAGTGGTTGACAAAGAGGATATATGTGTTGGAAGTAGAGGGGAAAAGAAGGGCAGACCAAACTGGAAATGGAAGGATGAAATGAAAATTATTTTGAGTGGTCAGGGCCTGAACATGCAGGAAGGTGAAAGGTAGGCAAGGGATAGGGTGAATTGGAATGATTTGGTGTACTGGAAGTGATTTGCTATCAATGGATTGAACCAGGGAATGTAAAGTGGCCAGGGAAAACCATGGAAAGGTTTGTGGGGCCTTGTAGTGGACAGGGGGCTGTGGTTTTGGTGCATTGCATATGACAGCTTGAGAATGGATGAGAAAATGCAGTCTTTCTTCGTCTTTTCTGGACACAACCTTGTTAATACAGGAAATGGCAGACAAGTATGATTATATGTGCACACATATATATGTATATACACACAACCTCTGCAAAAGAGTTCAACATTACCATTTAAAATAAGGCTATCATCCGACTTGCTTAATTTGTGGAACATCCTGTTACTTGCTTATGGTGAGGATATTGATGTGTGACAGCATGGTAGTCTTAGAATTCAGAGAACTCGATTTACTGCTTCAATAACCCCATGTTGTTGAGAGTTGCCTGAGACAGCAAATCATTTTATAGGACTTCTAAGACATGCTGCCAGACGTATGATATCCCCACCATAAGCAAGTACTAAGATTTGTTTCTGAAATATAACTTGAGGCATGAAATTCTTATTTTGAATGGTTATAGCTGGCTTATTTTTCAGCAGCTGTATAACTTACTGGGCTTTGCTTGCTTGGGTTTATGTCACAAGTGTAAAGTCACCTTTGGTGAGGTGGTATCATCATCATCATTTGATGAAAGATATTACGGGCTCATCAGTCAAAGAACTTCTTGCTGTAGAGGAGTCAACCTCTCCCACCTATTGAGTGTAGTGTAGACTTAGAGTTGCATGAAATCCTGGAAAAGTGGTCTTGGAGTAAAACCATAATCCTTTCAGAAATGGGGAGTAGGATGATTTATGATGAACAAGTATATTCTTTTTTCACACTTGATATTCCATTTCCCACACATCAAAGTAGCACTAGAAACAAACAGGGAATGGCCTTGTTTGCTCAGTTTCACTCTAACTCATGTATAATGCATCAAAAGCAAAGCCCCCTATTCAGAGTCAAGCCTCACAGACCTCTATGGTTTCCCTTAACCATTCTCTTTGCTCCTGTTAGGCCCATTAACAGCACATTACCCCTTGTATACCACACTGCTCCAGTTTACTTTATCCCATGAATGCCTCTCATCCTTCTGCATGTTCAGGCCCAGATAACTCAAAGCATCTTTCACTTCATCCTTCCATCTTTCCCATTGTTTCCCCCTTTTCCTTTTTCCCTACTCTTCTAATACATATACCCTTTAGCCATGTATTTAAACCTCTTCAGCTCCATCAGCCATACTTTTCTTACCACAACATCTCTCTTATAAGCTCAATCAACTCTTCGCATAACACATTTTGTCCTCAAGCATTTCATTCCTGGGATATCCACCTTCTTCCATAATTTTTCATCCATATAACACCTTTGAGACTTCTTAACAATGAAATATTCCATCTTTGCCCTCTTTTGACACTGACCTCTCTTTTAACACACTACTTTCTGCACTCAGGACCTTTTTTCCTTAGCCCATCCTCTGGCTTACTTCAGTTGCCATGGTTCCATCTCCTGCAATATCTACTTCCAGGTTCTTTCCATTTGTACTCGCACTCAAACCAGCCTTTCTCTATCCCATGCTAAACTAAATAACTTCACTTTAATTTACTTTAACTTTTCACTTTCTCCTTTCACACAGTCCCCCAAACTCAGATTTTTTTTTCATACTTGTTCACCATTTCCCACTTTATTAAGGTACCACCAGGAACAGACAAAGGAATGACCTCATTCGATCACATCCTTTCCTTAGCTGTCAAGTCTAATGCACTGAAATCAGAGCCAACTTGTCGACAATGAGGACCCATGGACCTTTCCATGGTTTCCCCTGACTGCTTCAAATGACCTAGTTCTGTCCATCAACAGAACATTGCTTACTATATACTACATTGCTCCAATTCACTCTCACGTGTGTGCTTTACCCTCCTGCATGTTCAGGCCCAGCCTCTCAAAACCACTTTCACTGTCCCATAATACCCAGTTCTGTCTCCCTCCCCACTTCCCCTCCACTCTGACACATGTACCCTTTTCATCAACCACTTCTCTTTCATACTCTCCACATGTCCAAACTTTTTCAACACATTCTCTTCGGCTTTCTCAGCCAAACTCTTCTTAGTACCAAACTTCTCTCTTATCCTGTCATATCTTACTTACACCACACATTGTCCTCAAACATTCTTTTGTAACACATTCACCCTCTTCCTTACATTTTCATCTATTTCCCAGGCCTTGCATCCATACCACACCATCATGACTACTGTACTCTCAGACAGGCTTATCTTTGCCCTCTCAGATAGTTACATCTCTTTATACTCATTCCTCAATGTGCCCAGGACCTTGCCCCTTCACCCACCCTATGGCTCACTTCAGCTCCCAAAGTTCCCTCTGTCATCATATCAACTCCCAGATATAACTTCACTTCCTCTAAGTTTTCTCCTTTCACACTTATACTATAGCTATAAGCTTACGTTTCTGTGGTGTTTAAATTTTCCAGCTTAGGATTCTTTTGCTTGAGATAGTTTGAATTCTTCCACTAGTGAAGTAAATACCTTAACAGCTTGAAAAGTTCATTGTCCTTATGCTATTTTATAGTTGTATTTAATTTTCTTATCTTCCTTCATAAAACAGTTGATGAAAAAGATGAAGTTTCGATCAGAGAAGCAGCCGAGATGGTTGTAGAAGCTTTTGATTTCAAGGGAGATGTTGTTTATGACACCACAAAGTCTGATGGACAGTTCAAGAAAACTGCTAGTAATGTCAAACTGAGGACATATTTACCAGACTTTCAGTTTACCCCCATCAGGCAAGGAATCAAGGAGACAGTGGACTGGTTTATAGAAAATTATGAGAGTGCAAGAAAGTAAAGCAGAGCTGACAGTTGAGATGGTAGCACTTTTGACTATTTTAGATTTCCTACATGTTTCATAATGTTTTCATAAAACTGCAGTGAAGGATTGGCTGTTAATGCTGAAAGAGCTGAGGATCATAGATAGTGTACTTGAATATTTATTTTTATTCAGAGGAGCTCATGCCATTGCATTATTTATGCTTAATAAGTAACTACTATGATCTATGTTTCTGTGTTGTAATTTATTACTGTTACAGTCATTCACTGAAAGCTGATGAAATTATAATATGGTGTCAGTATGTTTTTAGTGTCTCTGCATCTTTTTACCTTTAAAAGAGTTAATGTATGGAGAAAGTTTTTCATATATTTATTTGCAACTACAAGTTTTGAAGACACACAACTTTGGAAACATTTGCTGAGTAATATTGATTGATGATTTGGCTATTTTTTCGTTCTTGATCACCGTTTCCTGTGTTAGCAAGGTGGCGCCAGAAGCAGAAAAAGAAGGGCTGCATCTGCTTACTTCCATTCTCTAGCTGTTATGTGTAATGCACTGAAACCTCAGCTCCCTGTCCATAACCAGGCCCCACAGTCCTCTCCATGGTTTACCCTGGATGCTCCACATGCCCTGGCTCAGTCCATTGACAGCACATTGGCCCCTGTATAGCAATTCATTCCAGTTCACTCTATCCTATGCATGCCTTTCACCTTCCTGAATGTTCAGAATCTTTTTCACTCCACCCTTTCATCTCCAATTTGGTCTCCCTGTTCTCTTTGTTCCCTCACATATATCCTCTTTGTCAACCTTTCCTCACTCATTCTCTCTATATGTCCAAACCATTTCAGCACACCTTCTTCAGCTTTCTCAACCATACTTTTTATTACCACCTCTCTCTCTTACCCTTTTATTACTTACTCGATGAAACCACCTCACACCACATATTTTCCTAGAAATTTCATTTACAACACACCTACCTTCTTCCCGCACAGTCGTATCCATAGCCCATGCTTTGCATCCTTATGGTAATGTTGAGACTACTATACCTATTTTTGTCCTCCCAGAAAACAATCCCTCTTTTCACGCATCCTTCAGTGTTCCCGTACATTGGCCTTCCCACCCACCCTATGAGTCACTTCTATTTCCATGGTTCCATTTACTGCCATGTCCACTCCTAGGTATCTAAAACTTTTCACTTCCAATTTTTCTCCATTCAAACTCAACACTCCAACTAACATGTCTCTCAACCCTGCTAAACCTGATAACCTTGCTTTTATTCACAAATACTCTCAACTTCCTCCTTTCACACACTCTTACAAACTCAGTCACCAATTTCTACAGTTTCTCACTCAAATCTGCCACCAGTGCTGTATCATTAGCAAACAAAAACTGATTCATTTGCAATGCCCTCTCATCCCCTAAAAACTGCATACTCACACCTCTCTCCAAGAGTTGCATATACCTCCCTCACTACCCCATCCATAAACAAATGAAACAACCATGGTGACATCATACATCCTTGCCAAATCAACCTTCACTAAGAACCATTCACTCTCCTCTCTTCCTACTCAAACAGATGCCTTACACCCTTGATAAAAACTTCTGACCGCTTCTAGCAGCATTCCTCCCAACACTATATTATTAAAACCTTCCACAAGGCACCTCTATCAACCCTATTATATATCTTCTCCCAATGCATAAGTGTCATATACAGATTCACACCTGTTTTTAAGTATTTCTCACACACATTCTTCAATGCAAACACCTGAACCACACATCCTCTACCACTTCTGAAACCACACTGCTCCTCCCCAACCTGATGCTCTGTACATGCCTTCACCCTCTCAATCAATACCCTCACATACAAGTTACCAGGTATGCTTAACAAGCTTATACCAGTGTAGTTTGAACACTCATCATTATCCTCCTTGCCTTTATGCAATGGCACTATACATGCATTCCGCCAATCCTTGGGCACCTCCCCATGATCTGCAAATACATTGAAAATCCTAACTAGCTAATCAACAACACAGGCATCCGCTTTCTTAATGAATTCAACAGCTATACCATCCACTCTAGCTGCCTTGCCACATTTCATCCTTTGTAAGGCTTGCCCCACGTCTTTCTTTCTTCAGCAAACCACTCTTCATGACTCTCTCACTTTGCATACCTCCCCGACCCAAATATCCTTCATCTGCCGTATGTAATCAAACACATGCAACAGTCTTTCAAAATACTCACTCCATCTCCCTTCATCCATACCTATTACCGCTTCCACTTTTGCCCCTTTCACCAATGTTCCTCTTTGTTCTTGTGTTTTTCACATATTAACCTTCTTCCAAAACATCTTATTCTCCCTAAACTTTAATGATGCTAGCTCACCCCAACTTTCATTTGCCCTCTTTTTCAACACATGAATCTTTCTCTTGACCTCCTGTTGCTTTTTCTAATACATCCCCTACTAATTTGCACTCCTTCAGTGTAAGTGTCACCTAAACACCTCCCATTTTCCTTTCACTAGCAACTTTACTTTCTTCTTCTTAATCCTACCACTCACTATCCTTTCTAATCTGCCAACCTCCCATCTTTCACTTGTCACCTGCATCTCTCGCACATGCCAATGCTGCTTCCCCAAATACCTCCTATTCCTTACGCACTCCCCTTGCTTCATTTAATCTCATCTTTTGCCATTCTACACTCAACCTCTCCTAGAATTTCTTCACACGAGCCCCTTTTCCAAGCTCACATACTTTCAGCATGCTCTTCTAACAGATTTTGTTTCCCATTTTTTAAAAACCTGTACAAAACTTCACCCATGCCTCCACAAGATAGTGATCAGAGAACCCACCAGCTGCCCCTTTCAACACATTTACATTCAAAAGTCTCTTTTACATGCCTGTCAGTTAATATATAATCAAGTAATGCCTGGTGACCATCATTCTTGCTCACTTATGTATATTTGTGTATGTCTCTCATCTTAAACTTTGTAATCCTAGTCACCGGTCCTTTTCCAGCACACAACTCCACAAGCTGTTCACCATTTCCATTCACAACACTGAATACCCCATCCCTCTCCTCTTTATATCCTCAACAGCCACACCACTCACCTTTGCATTTAAATCACCCATTACTAATAAGCAGTCTCTTGTATCAAAACTGTTGGCACACTCTTTCAGCTGTTCCCAAAGCACTTGTTTTTCATGATCCTTCTCATGGTCAGGTGCATAAGCACTAATAATCACCCATCTCTTGCCTTCTATTATGTAAGAAAAATACTGTAATCTCATTATGGTGTAGAGAGAAGCAAAATGGTTATTTATTTTTTCATCCACATTTAAATTTGTTTCAGCCTACTTAGTGCTGTAGTATTAGTTCTCAGCAATCTTACATCCATTCAACATTGCTGTTTTCCATTTCTTTATTCTGTAGGTGTTACCCCCTTCTTTTGATAATTACTTTTTGCTTCCTGTATCCTGATTTCTTTCTCTGGGGTTTGTACTGGTCACACTTAGGAAACCTTCATTTTGTCATGCATTTCTGATTTCTTAAAGGAGGGTAATAGTGACTAGTATTCTAGTTTGATAACTAAACCAATATGCAGAATTAATCAGCAATTTTTGGGATATTCAGGTAAAGTGTTAAACAATTAAGGGTGTGAAAGTGGTCAGTTACAGGAAAATTTTTCATGTGTCACCCTGTTGTTTGGGTATTAATAGCAAGGAAAGCAGAAATAGGAGATAGGTAGACAGTTAGAACAGATAAAAGATACAGAAATGTGAAACAGTAGCTGTATTAATTATCCATAATTTGTTTCTTATCTAGCAGTGTTCATTTTGTCCTTGAGGTTATGTAATGTAATCATTATTTTCATCGTAGATAAACTCTAGCAGGATTTAATTCAGAATTCGGACTTGTATTTGGTACATACATTTTGTGCTGTTATGTAAAAATTATGTTCCAAACTTGTATTTTTGGTTGGTTTTATGGTGGATTATATTGCACACTAAATTGTTTATGCTGCTTTGATTTTGATTAAAGGAACTGAAGGCAAGTTATATTTTTATTCACAAGTGATGCATGCCTTGTACTGTTTATTCACTCTTGGTCATTCAGTTGTTGCTTTGGATTATTGCAATTATTTGTCATATCCATTACAATGCTGCCTCAGATATTTCCAAGATTTTTAGGATAAATCCATACACATACTGAAAATCCTAACTAATCTGTCAACAACACAGTCACCCCCTTTTAAGAAGTTCAACTCCCATACTATTCACTTAAGCCTACTTGCCACATCTCATCTCATGCAAGTCTTTCATCATCTCTTCTCTCTTTACCAAACCAATTTCCATGACACTCACCCTTTGCATTCCTCTCTGACCCAAACACCCTGCATCTGCCACTATCAGTAATTATATATAAAGCAATAAGATGAAGAAACTAAGTGAAGATTTCCGAGAGAATATTATTGTATAATCAAAGAAGAAATTGCTTTCTCATGAACATATTTCTCTTATATAACTCATAAATACCTGTACATGAAATTAAGAAATAATTAATGAATTAATAATTGCTACAAAAGGGAACAGCTAGATAGCAACAGGATGATGCTCCTTACCTCTCCCTCCAGACCTGTTACAAATACCAACTGGTGTGTGTTCTATACTCTTACCCCTGCTGATTTTTATCACAAATAAATGTTAAAAATATTTAATTTTTACAGGAATATCAAAACTGCTGAAATTATGTTAATACTCATAAATACAGTGTGTTTTGTTTCACTATACATACAATGCCCTACGCATACTTTTGCCAGATTTTGTTTCAAATTATTGTACTGAAACTGAATTACTGTACAATCACTGCATAAAATTTTCATAACACCATGAAGGACTGTATTTTAATTAATGTTCACAGGCTTTTCTGCAGGTCATAAGTTAAGAGAAAAATATATGGGTACTTCCTTTTGCAAGCACATGTTAAAATATCCAACTTTTTAAACTGCACATAAACGCAAACATTATAGCCTGTATTTCCAGGTGTTACTGTTTGCTAAACCATCAGAATCCCTGGAAATGTCCAACGATCTATACTTTGGAATAATTGCTTGTTTGGCAGCTGCTTGGTTCCAGCCATACTGAACTAAGGACACTTCATTATATCTGCATATGATTCTGTAATGTCTTACTTTTTACTGAGAAAAATGATCCACAAGCAACCTTTTACCTACCTACATGTTGTTTTGACGTGCAAGTTGGCATACATGGCTGAAATATTCACACATCTCAATGAATGGAATCTTTCTATTCAAGAAGACAGAGATGTCTCCCATGCACATGAGAGTTCCCTCAGCTGCAAGAAGGGCTTAGCATCTTGAAGAACAGTTTTCTGAAGTGTAATTTTGAAATTTGATTGTATGAAACAAATGAAAGAAAGACATACTGGTAGAAACTGTATCTTCACACTGGTGAATTCAACCAGGTTCCTGCTTTTCCATTTCCATTCCCAGCTGCATAAGTCCAAATAAAGAGTAAGTGAGGTGAATGTGAGAAAAAGAAAGTATTCATGTAAGGAGGGCAAAGAAAGTGAGTTGAAGAATTAAGGTTGGAATCATTGGCAAAGGAGTGAACAGGATTAGAGCTTGAAGAAAGATCATAAATCGAGAGGAAAGAGTGAAGGCCAAAGGACAGAATTTAAGAGGGACACCATTACTGACAAGTTAAATAGGAACTGCAATGGAGTAATTGTAAAGGAAACTTTATATTAGTGACAGAGAACAGAAAAACTAAAGGAATGGAGTTTAGTTAAACAAAGACTTGTACCATATCCTGTCATATGCTTTATAGATAAAAATCTCTATGAAAGAAGGACTGGAGGCAAAGTGATCACCAGTGGACCTTGTGTCACTAAACATGATCTGAAAGAAGGGCATGAGATCCAAAGTATTTACAGAATTGAGAGTAAAGCAAAGTTCTGAAGACACTGGAAACAGTATAAGTACTAGACATGGGGTTATAGTTAGAAAGATTAGATTTCTTTTTTTTAAAGGACTGGATCAAGGGTGCTTCCATGTAGAAGGGAAAATTTGGGTTTTTAGACAGCTAGAACTGGAAAGCAAGGATTGGAGCTTGCTCAGAAGCACACTCCTTAAAAGCCACAAAGATAAGCCAAACAGCACTCACACCTTTTCCACCGGTAGCTGGGCAAAGAATTAGTTTTTACTAGAAGAAAATATAGAAGAGGGCAAAAGTTGAGAAGTAAGAGTTCCAGGAGAAGAATTATATGTGAAATAATCCAAAGCAAAATTAGGGGAAGTTAAGCTGTCGAAAAAGAGATCCTTCATCAGTTGAAGAATTAATTATAACTTGATCAAGTTGAAAAGGATGAAAGACTGAATTATAGAACTTACAGATTCTTCTGTTTAAGAAGAAAGGGACACCTCATCTGAAGAAGTTCACTGGCACAGTTTCTTTTTATGAAAAAGCAATTCACAATGAATACAGGTCACAGCTCTGCAATAATTCTGAAAAGAAATGGAGGTGAAATGAGCTTCAGGAAAAGGGGTTCCATGATTCAGGGGGTAAAGGTTTAGTATGAGATGGGAAGCAGAACTCCATTCCTATTCAATTAACACAAATGAAGACATCATAGCTAGCACAGCAATATTGGTTCCATGAAATGTCAGTATGATTGCTATGCAAGTAAGACCACCAAGCTCTCCCAAAGCAAGCATTTGGAGGTGGGGATAGAGAATGGATATGCCCAAGTTGGACTATATGAAAATGGGCTATCACGACCTGTGATGCTAGTAGGCCTGAGTTATGACCAAGAGAATAAAGCTTTCCTTGAAAGATCAAACCAAGCAAAATTGGGTAAATTTTATAAACATGAAGCTCTGGTGGAGAGGCGTGGGTTCTATATACTTGTTTCCCTCCCTTCTACATACCTTTGTAAGAGGCTTTTTATTAATGGTGGATATAGGTCCAAAAAGTGATTCTCCTCTAAATGGATATCCCACTTTCCTAAATCAATTATGTATGGTACAATGATCGATAAACTCTACACACAAAAGGGTTACTAATTGCTGGAATAAAGTGAACCTTGATCATTGCTAAGCTAGTTTTTCTTGGAAAAAGTGATATGAATAGATTAATATAAAATGGTTTTCCTAAATGGTATTTCATTTTGATTTGCTAAACAAGATTTGCTGGAAAATTTTCAGCCCAACATAATGCCACAGTAGGGTAAGATGAAAAATGAAAAGCACAGGTCCAAAGCAATTAAACTTGTCAAGTCTCCCAATCTGATCTCAAAACTCAACTTCCTGCACAGCACTGTTGATTTTATTTTGATTTTCTATAGACATTACAAGGTGTTGTTCATGAGAGCAGCTTGCTGGCATGCCACTGCTATCATTCAGGCCATATAGTGTACTCAGGAAGCCATTGCATCAAATAAAAAACTGTGGTCAGTGCATCATAAGGGTGGTCCACTGTGACATCTGTTTCTTCCCTCTGTAACTAAGGTTTGGAAATCTTTGCCTTCTCATAATTTCCTAATAACTTTAACCATCCTTTTTAAAAGGTTAGCCCTCAATTTTTTTTCCCCTAACTTTATTTACTCCTTTTCCTCTTGATGAGGAATCCTATCTGTGGCTAGAGCCTTTCTCATTATTAAAAAGAGAGAGATACAAGATAAGCATTAGCTTAAGCTTTAAATGCTCCTCCTTCAAACACTGTCACAAGTAACAGGACAGTAAATATACAGTTTCTGAAGAAAAGGAATGAAAGAAAACATCCAATACTGTGATTGTAATCACCAAATGAAAGTTTTTAAGGCAACTGGTTTCCAGCTAAAAGATGAGAATTCTAAATACTGAGAAGCACTGACCAATTTCCAAAAAGTTAAACTGTGGCTGTGAAAAGCATACGAGAGGTTCGTTATTTCTATGTAACGCTTAAGAGTATTTATGGTGAATACTAGAAATGGCAAATATGCTGAGACTGATTTTCACTAGAAGACTTTGGTCAGTTATATGTAATTATGAGGGCTATACTCTTGTGATAAAATTCTCAAAGGAAAGTACAGGTAATACAGATGAGTGAGAGGAAGTAGCACTAAAGGTAAAGAATAATATGTAAATATGGTTTCAATAAATTGAAAGAAGTGATGTTAAACTGACCTGCAGGAACACTCATAGGAAAAAATATTGAGGTATACATCATATGAGGTCATAATATACAGGGTGAATGAATAAGTGATTGTTGAACTGGAAAAAAAAAAAAAAAAAATCTTAGTGCATTGATATAGTTCCCCAAGGCCCAGCTGGATTGACAACAAAATACAACAACTAATAAGGTGATCTATATTCTCCACAGCTCTTCCCTATAAGGGGAATATGAGTAAATAGTAGTAAAGGTATATTTTATTACACTTCAAAAGTGCAACACATATCAAAGAAAATACATTTACAAGACCTTGCCTCACAACTGCTGCCAACTAGCATCCTCACTCACAAGCTGACCAAAGTTTATACTGTTATCTATAGCAATATCATTCAAACTCATATAAAATTTGTATTAATTAAACTCATTTTAAAATATATTTTTAATGAATATGTTATATATTAACATATTACTCTATAATAAAATACACAATGTCAAGAATTATGTCTGAGCATAATTTTTTGACAATGGATGAGCTGCAAAGTCTGCAACCCTTCTCCCTAATCACTGTCAATTTTGAGAAAGCTTTCTGTGTAAGACTAAGTTAATGTCTGCAGTAGAGCGTCAATCAGCTAACGTTCGATTAAATTAATGTTTACCGTCTAACTTGGGAAAACAATTCTTTACATGACCAGCAGCATTTCCTGGCATCTAAGGAACAGAGCAATAACAAATTCTTTAAACCATTCTGAATGCAAGAGCTCTTTTTTCTTTTTCTTTTCTTTTTTTTGCACACGATTATATAAAAAACTTGTAATGCCAGAATGCTAAATTCGTTGAGATAATCGGCGCTCTACATCATCATGAAGTAAATGCCTAACATACCCACACAAAATCTCATTACTGCAATATACAATCATAGCTTGGCAGAGCTTTACAATCATTTTACTGTAAAACAATGCATTGCAATGCATTCATGGCACAAATTTTGCATCATAAGAGAAATCTTAAGATAACAACATTTCACTACTTTTTATTATGCACTTCTACAGCATTAATTACCTCTTCAAGTTTAGTAATACCTAAAAATGTCTGATGCAAAGATTTTTGCAAGTAACCTTTGTGACACTTTTTCCTTTTTTTTTTAATTGTTTTCCAGTCTTCAAGGGCTTGCCTAGCTGAGGAACACAACAGGCTGCAGGTTTGGAGGTAGGATCTGTGAGATTATGTTACTACAACATAACACAGGACTTGGGGAAAATGCCCAGCCATTCTCAATGGCATGGTATAACTCATCTATATAATATTCACTCTTAATGACAAATTGACTTATAATAAGGGAAAGGAAAACAATGAACACTCATCCAAATCTTGAATCTTAAAAATGCACTAGTATTTGCTGCTGAACTGATGAAAAAATATATACTGTAGTAAAAATCCACTGTGATTTTTCTTTACATCTTTAAAACTAAATTTATATGTATGAAAACTATTTAGTTACAGTGGCAATTTTCAAGATTATGACTTCATGAAAAATTATCCATCACAGAAATCACGATTCTAGTTTCTGTAAAGAATAGCATACATTTTTTCTGGAAGATGGGAGTGAGTGGACTAAAAATTAATAGTTGGTCTATACCCATTATGTGTTATTATCAACACTTAACATTTGCCCCTTTAATATGTAACCAACCATAGTAAGTCCTTTGGTAAACAAACCAAACACTAACAAAAATAAAACAATAACAACAGCGGTCACGTCTTTACTTTGGATATATTACAGTTCGCTATCATATACAAAAATCTTTTCATACAAGTCACCTACGAAAGCTGTTGTTTTAGAAGTTTACATCTGGAAAGTTCCTTTTCACATTACATCCAGCCAACAAGTGGTGTTCAAATACACACAAGCTTTATTGTAATACAAAACTGGGAAGAAAACACTGAAATCTCTCACCATGTAAGACTATGAAATTCACTTAAAATATATTACCATAAAAATGATAATAATAATGAATCTCTCGTAAAAATCACAGCTTAAGAGCATTATACTCTCAGCAAAATATAAGAACTTATTAATTTGATTTAACTCTTGCTGCTATCACACAACTCCCTCAACGTCAAGGAAGATCCTCTTGGCCCACTAGAGTTATGTGCAAAGGTTGCATGCTTTACAGTGATCAGCTGCAGTCCACCCTGAGTCAGGAAGGCAACTGAAACACCATCAGTAGACTGTCACTGGCTGTTGCATCATAAACTCGTAGGTGTTCTTTACTCTGATGTACCCTCAGCCGAATCTGTAGAGTAAGGTCATTTAATTATACTTCACTAAAAAAGAAAAAATTTTCTTCTCTGTGGTGACAAAACTGTCAGTTACTGATGCCACATCTCCAAACCAAACTTTTGCAGTAGATTTTTTTCCTATGTGAAGGAGCGTAAGGTCCTAACCTAACCAGGTAGCATTTCATACATCTGCCATCTGGACTTGCATTAACTCCCCAATTTCCACTTCTCTGTGACTGCTGATCCAAGAACAAGACAATTAGTCAGACTGCAAGGATGAAACTAGGTAAAATGTAATTCCATCTCTAAAGGTACCACAAAAACTCACCATTAATAATGAACAAATGTATATGAAAACATATATGGTTATTTCTAAACTAGTCCTTGAAAGAGTAGCCAAATGGGAAAATACAGAACTAAGAAAAAGTGTCACAAACAAAATATACCAGATCACCTCATGGCCAAATATGCATATACCAATGTACTATTGCCGACTTCCTAACTGCTGCAACATAGCTGGTTCTAGCTTAGAACAAATCAAAAAGGTATGAAAGGAGTTTTACTAAGGTCTTTATTCTACGAATGTTCTTAATTTTTAGTATGTTTCCTTAAGACATGGATGTCAGACTGGAACGAAACTTTTCCATGGGATGCAGCTTATGTGCAACAGTGTACATCATATACCACCATTTTTTTTTTTTTCAAAAATGTTAGTGTTGTTTCTATAAAGAAATGTGAAATATTACTCTTCTGTCCATTATTACTCTAAGACCGCTAACTTTTGGAATTAGTTGTGGATGCCCTGTATGCCTGATTTTACTGCTTGCAACTGAAGGATAGCATGCTTCCTTCACCAAGCAGTGGTGGACAACTTATAACCCCTCAAGGTTTTGAGCGTGGTATGTGAGGCAGTTTTGCTGACTGTTGTACGGTATGCATGAATAAATATCTCTTTAGCTTTTAATATTTGAGAATGAGGACAATTCTAATAAAATAAGTGATGAAGCAATTTCTATAATTCATAAAATATTCATCCTGCATTACAGTAATTAAGCTTATTTGTGGGGTCATGGTTAGTGCATGGGCAATATCAATTTTGTGGCCTGCTGAGATGAAAGAGGGCCATTCATGTGGCCCACACATTAGCCTAGGTTGCCCATCACTGGACTAGAGGCATTTATATTTGTCATCAGCCCCAACTCTAAACAGCAAAAAAGAAATATTAAATTGGCTCAGTTACCCTGAGGTAACCATGGCAGGAAGATATTGTGTTCCCCCTTCACCAGGGCCCTCATCTTATTGCATAGTATAAACAAACAAGATTATATATGTGTGGTTCAGGAGAACACGAAGTGATTCTGAACTCAATCATGGAGGAAGACTCATTCTCCAACCATTGGATATTTAAGATGGAGGAAGGACCATAAGCTGGGGTCACTGTGAACACACTGGGATTAAAGGGCCACTGTCCATAAAGATTTAAAGGCCTTATCAGTTGACAAAGATTAAAATGTCTATGAGGAACTATGTTTAAAATTTAGGCTTATAACACATTTTCTTTTGTATTTCAAACATTGCTAAAAAATTTGCTGTCTATGGAAAGCAAATTTTTTGAAATATGCATAAAAGCATTAATGATAAAAGAATAAAGCAATAAAAAGCCTGGCAGTTAGAAAGGAAAAGCAGTATGGAGAAGCTAAAACATTTTTGTCTTTGAATTGTTTCTTTCCCACCCTCTTAATTATGATCTCTTTCTTTCAATGTTTTTGTCAAGTTAAGTGATGAAAACAAGAAAAAAGTGTAACACAAAAGTTATGAACAATATATTATCCTTTTCCACCTCTGAGCCCACTTTGCTCCATGTTGATTTCTTTGAAAAAAACTATAGGCACAACCCCTTCAATTCTATGGATGGGATCAGGACATACTCTTGGAAGTAAAAATGTATATCATAAAAGTTCTGGGTGTGTCTTGTTCTGGCCTCTTATCCTGAACAAAACAAGTCTAAATAATACATCTATAGTCTTAATGAATCTGATTTATGATATGATATTTTTTTCCCTTGACCCTCTTGTTCTTGGGTAGATTTTATCATGCATTTTTTAATTAATAAATAAAAACTTTAATTCCATTTTTGGGAAAATCTTTCTCCCATCCAGCAAAATACCTAAAAAAGTCAACTCTACTACTTTGGGATGTATGATCTCAACTACTATATATGTTATCAAAAGTGGCAGGAATAAACTGTAGATCAAAATCTCTTTAAAAAGGATATCCATACCCAGAGACAATTACAACAGAAACTAAAGTATCCAAGTCCTCAAAACACACAGCCTCAGTACTTTGAAATAGATGATTCTTTGAAAATTCAAGCTTGGTATGAGCATCCAAGTCTGGTCTCAACTCTGAGCTTAATATGAATAACATGATTTCATCATAAACCATGCAACCCCTAGACCCCTTTTATGAGTCTTCTTGAGAACTCGGAAAGTCACTCAAACCCAACAGCCAGAACCACAGGTCATGGAGTGTGGTGATGTTTTGTATGTGTCTGGGTAGAGAAGCACATGTCAAGTGTGGAGTAGGTGTTTGGTGTTTTAAATGCACAAGTTGTAATTTAAGCATGCAGGATCCTATGATATGGTGAATCAGTATTTATAATACTCGAGAGATGAGATGGTGTCCACTGCAAAGATATGAAAATGAGCCTGAGGAGTATAGATTCAGATGGGTGTATGATGAAATGGAGTTCAAGACTAGGTTAGTGGGACATTTGTTTTAGCGCTTGCAAAGTCAATTCAGTGTGAATGAGTTTTGTAAAGGTGTTGTTTGCTGGGAGTGGGGGATCTCTGAGTACAGGTAGCTGAATGTGAGACTGAGACAAATTATTTTTCCATGAATGGTGGTGGATGGTCAGAGAGTAACTTGGATGAGAGGGGAATAAAACTACTTGATAAAACAGGATGCTGAGCATATTAAGGTGGGACTGTCAAGGAGAATCTTTGTTTCCTTGTGCAGTTGTTGAATGTTTGTGGTTGCAAAGCAGCTAGTTACTGATCTTTAGTGTTCTACTTGGCTTGTAGTTTTGTGAAGTGGCTATTTTGTGCGTAGAAGATACTGAAGGATTCTCTTTCCTGTCCAAAACTGTTGCCAATGAGTGTTCTGGAGGCAGTTAAATTTGTGTATGGACTTGTGTTAATGTCTGTGATGTAGGGAGTGAATTTCATGAGCATGTTGTATGTGATATGTAGTATTGTTGGTGTTCTGATGAAGGGGAAAGGCTGGTTATTCAGGGAGAAGTGACAGTTCAAGCTGGATTCATGTCCACTTACAATTAAAAAGTTTTGTATGCAACCTCACAAGTGACCCTAAGAAAGGTCCCTTATGCAGCCAGGTGAATCCTTGATTTTCCAAGGACCTGAGTCTTGGGGAAGTTGTTAACATAATGGAATCTTATTCCTAGTGTATTTACCTGGGGAAGCATTGAAATCTAATGTTGCTCACTAAGTCGATAACATTGGCCACTTTAGTGCCACAGGTTCACTTAGTGGCTTCATTTGTGCATTATTTCATGTCAATTTGTCTGGTATTACTGTACACTGTCTACATGAAGTTACACCGAGTGAAAAGTCACCTTCAGTGAGGTTGTACTGATATCAACAAATGATACAGAGTGTAATATCATCAAAGAATTTCTCACTCCAAAAGGAGTGCATCCTTTCCCTGCAACTGGCAGTTTAACAGCCTTGAAGCTGCAGAATTCCTCCTGAAGGTCCTGGGGTTATATAACTAAAATTGAATAATTCAATTTATTTTAATTTTAAAGACTTCATTGTAAATATTATCAATTCATTACAAAATTTTCCAGTCCATTCTCCTGCCAATTCTACTTTTCCTTTTCTTTTTTCCAGGATATGAACACTACTGAATCAATTAAGTCACCAAAACATAAAGGGATTCAGTCCTGGTCTTGAATATATTTTTCTATACAGCAAGTACCAAGCTGTAAAACAAACTACTATCAATATATAAAGTATTATCCATCCATCATCTGGAGGGCTCTTAATCCCCTCTCTTTAATAAAGCCTAAAGCAGTTTCTTTTAGAGATTCACCCAACCTCACTTTCCAATCCACTCTCTGATGCAATATTACTACTACTAGTGCCCTCTCTTCCCTTTTCTCTATCTCTCATGCATTTCCTCCTTCACTGGTATTACTTTGGTTTTTATTCAGTTGAGTTTTATTATTATACAATCCCATGGCCCCTTTCTCAGTGATCGAGAGGCTCCAGCAACTACAAGGCCATGGTATATTCAGCAGCAGGGGCAAAGTAGACTTTTTTGAATGAAGTTGTTTGACAAGAATCTGCTCTCTTTCATAAATGGACGATGGTATAGCCTCACCAAAGGTGACTTTTCTCTCATGGAATAACCACAAGCAGGCAGAGTCTGATAACAATGTTCTAAGGAGTTGGCTGCCTGTCGGTTTCTTCCCCTGATGAGGTCACTCAGCACCCAACATACCAGTACAATAGCTCTCAAAGATATTGTTTAAGTACTGGCAATACCAGGGTAGGTTAATTTATGTCTGCTTCCCCCAGGCTCCACTCCACTCCCTCCCTTACCTATACATAACAGGCCTACTGGAAAGTAGGTGCATCAAAATCTTGAATGAATATGTGTGTGTGTGTGTGTCACATGGAGAGAGTCTTACACTCGTGTTGCCCCATCTCTTAACCTTTTATATGTGTTCCATGTGCATTTTTGTACACACACACCCTTGCCTATACCAATATGTATGTGTGTGTGTTTGTGTGTAATCACCAATTTGTTAAGTATATGGAAAGTTATTCGCATCTATGACAGGATTTTGCCATTAGGCACAGGTAGCACAGAGAACTCCCTACAGGAAAATTTCTTGTTTTCCCTTTTGCCAGTTCTTTTCTTCTTTTCCCATGGACTATCACTCTTAACAAACACACCTCTGAACCCCTCTTTTTGGGCAAGTTGATTTGCCTGCTTAAGCATCTCAACTACAAGTCTCCATATCAAATGTTACCCTAAGTGGCCTTCTCTTGTCTTATCTGTAATTCTCTATTCTCCTGAACTCCTGTGTATGTTGACTTGCCCTTGCTGTGTCCATTGCTTAAGAAGCCTTCTGACCTGCTCCCCTTTTTGGCTTCCCTTTCCTTCTCATTGGAAACCAGTCCTTTTCCAGCCCAAGGAACATCATGGACTAACGTTCGCTATCTAACCTCTTTTTGGCTTCCTTTACCTGCATAGTAACTCACCTTTCTGTTATCTCTTGCAGTCTTTCTATGTCTTTATCTCTTACCTTCTCCAAAATCTGCTTTATCACTGCAGTACAGAAATCCTGAATGATCTTTGCTCTCCCATCCCCTCCACAACATGTTTCCCTTGACTGTCCCATCTGACCGTATACACTGCCCCTCTCAATGGCTCAAGACAATACTTTATTTTGTCTACCTACTTCAGGATTCCTAGTGCTCTGGTCTTTTCCAGTTACTTCTGCTGGTCTTTTCTAGGTACTCTTGCTATGTGGTAATTTACCACTCTAAAATCATGTCCTGGCTCTTACTGAAAGATCCTACAATCTTATAATTTCACTGTCATTCTCCATCACAGTTTTGCTTAACTTGTCCATCTCTAGGGCTCTGTGGGTATTATTCATGGTCCCTGGCAATAACTTCCAGTTTCTTCACCTTGTTTTCTAGGTCCACCTCTAGTCCTCATGGTATTTAGCAATGTCCTCCAGTTCTTTAACCTTATTCTCAATGAGATATTTCCCAAGCAGAGGCATGCTTATTTTATCCATAATGTGGGAGTTATCAGCTGTTTAATTCCAAAGAGCTATCAGCTGTCAGATTAACTTTTTCAATCTGAGATCCTCACTCTCCCTTAGAAACCCTCAAAATCAACATCTTATACTTTCTATTTTACCCTTTTTTCTATTATTTATTTTTCCTGAGTTGTATTAAGGACAAATTGTCTTGGAGGTTGATAAAACAGGCTTAACCTCTCACTCTCTCTCTTTAGCTGAGGTGGCACAGGAACTGGATGCCCTAATCAAGGTCATCTCATTAATGCTGTATATATATATGTATATATATATGTGTGGTGCATATGTGTGCATGTATGTATATATGTGTGCATGCGGGGGGATG
>JAYMFT010140268.1:0-12840 GCA_038088735.1 Panulirus argus
CACACACACACACACACACACACACACACACACACACATATATATATATATATATATATATATATATATATATATGCACACTTACCTTCTTACTTCCTGCCCCAGGAGTTCCTTTTATCTTTATGAAAAACCCCACAGCACTCAGGAAGCCGGCTACGTCCCCCGAGCGGGACCACAGGTCACAAAGTGCCATGATGTTGTGGATACGTCTATGTAGGGGAAGTGAGGGTACAATTGAGTAATAAGTGTTTAGCGACCTCGCCGGCACGGAGAGTCCTAGAGTAAGTTGAATCGGTGCTTCCAGCAATGTCGGGATGGGCTGTGTATCGGTGAACGACTGTGGGATGGTCGCTGATCTCTCCAATGTCGAAGTTGACGTTTCGAGAAGCAAACAAATTAAGAGCAATCCCACTTATGCGTTACTTAGAACTATAGTCGGGGGAATTATAAGTGGGCAGGAATGGAATGAGTATAGTGAGAGGATCCAGAGGTAAATTAGAGGTTCTAATATGTTGGAGGAGCGCTCGTCAAGTTCAGGAACTAGCGCTGGGTGGTTGAGAATTTGTTAAAGATCTTTAAGGAGAAAAAGATTAAAGACATTTGGTACGGCGGGATCGTCCTGGGTTGTAGCCCAACCAATCCTTGTGGATGAATCCGTATAACATCTGGGAGTTGATGAGTGATGATGGGTGCAGAGAATTACAGCGTGGAAATATGATAGCCGCTGATTGTAGATGACAGTGCGCAATGGTGGGTGATGGTGAGTAATGGTGAGTTACGGAGGGTGACGGATTATAATCGTAACTGAGGCTTGGTGAAAGATAGTGATGTTGAGAGAAACAGATGATGTTAAGTGTCAGATGATGAAGGTTGAAGGGGCATGTGTTCTGAGTACAAGATTTCTTTTTTGCCGGAGTTTCGAGAGATGGAATAATACCAGCAGGAGATGCGAAAGCAATGACCCTGGCTTACAGACGGTGCAAGGACAGAGATGCTACTGGTTGTGGGAGGAGTGTGAGAAGGAAGGGTTTTGGGGACAGGATCTGCGTGGTTTTTTGGGGGAAGTTGAGAAAAGCAGACGAGGGCTGTGGTCATGAAGAGAGATCATGGTGAACACGGGTATAAAGGTAGTGATTGTAAGGAAGCCTTTGCGAGAAAAGGAGTTGAAGAGAAGTTGTGAGGTTGATGGCTGTTGAAAGAATAGGCTCTGAAGGAAGAGATGTTAGAAAGTGAGTCAACGGTTTAGGAGGATACATGTGTGTAAGGAAATACTGTAGTGTAAGGGGTTACTGATGGGGAAATATTTGTAGGGTGAGGCTTCTAAAGATATGGATTATATAGGGTGTTGTGAGAAAAAGGTCTTTGGGGAGATGGTTGCGTTGGGTGAGTGGACTTGGAAAAAAAAAATACAATAGAGGATTTCTTTTTGAAGGAAATAGCTGCTCAGAATGGCGTAAGGAGGGGTTATAAAGATGGATTATCTAAGATCTGTTTCTCTCTCTTTTTTTTCACCCCGTTGCACAAGAGGAGCGAGAAAGCGGAACTGTGGAAGAGAAAACGAGAATATTATTTCGAGATGCTCTCTCCTCCCTTGAGGAGCAAGAGAAGTAATGCTAGGGTCAGGGCTCGACGAGACGGAAGTCTGTGGTTGGCTGAGCTGCCTAAAGTAGACATTTTTCTTGTAAGTTTGAGGTAATAGTGAAGGAAACTTGTAATGAGTTGCTTAACCAGGACGACTGATAGGTAATTGAATAAGTTGCGGTAAGAAAAGTTTCTTATCAGAGTTCAACATTCGCAAAGCGGCTTTTTGAAAAATCATGACTGCGAATGTTGGCTTTCGCCAGCAAGACTTTCGTTCTTTGCATAAAATGAGACCAAAAAAAGTTCGCGACAAAGTATTTCGTGTCATTATGAGTGGCTGAAAATAAGTTATGGAATAATACTATGGCTTGGCTGTAAATGAACCAAAATCCAAGATGTAATCTGATGTTTAATGTTTGTGTAATTACCTACTGTAATTACATATTTGAGCTGTACAGGGAGAGTGGTGCCAGGTGGGAGTTTGACATAAGGGAACAGGCCCGAAGTGAGATGAAATGTGTTGTGATGGTGATGGTAAGAGGCACAGTAGCCTAGTCAAGGATGTAAAAGGGTGTATGTCAAACAGCATCAGACGTTATTTTCAACTCTATGTAACGCAGGTTGATTCTGTATGTACTACTTGCTTTACTCAAATGCAAATCGTCGGATCGTCAACACATGGAATGGATATCGTTAACCCGAAGGAACAGATTAGATACAGGGTCTACCCCAGCCCAGGGTGGCCCCTCTATGACGACTAAGAGAAGCCTGGGTAGGCCGTTGAAGCAAACATCCTCCACTTTTAGGAGGCCACAGGCTGCGTCCTTATTCGTTTTGATCTTGAATTTTCACCTTTCACCGTTCCTCCTGATCCGATCATCCAGATCGGTCAGAAGGATGAGTTTTCACTGAAGTGTACCCGGTATCTTTCGGGTGCGGGTGCATAAACACTACTTGGTCCGATGTAGTCCTGAGTACATAGTATTTCTCCATTAGCATATCTTCTGACACATTGTTTCTTGCCCTTTCACTACGCATATTAATGTGTACATAATATTCCCCGTAATCTGCCCCTTTTACATTGCTTTTACAGCAAAGCTGTGTGTTTTACACCTCTTAGTCCAACGTACACACTGTTACACACAAATTGCCTTATGTGCAGTGGTATATGCACTGGGTGTACTTTCTGTACTGCTTTGCACTCTCTATATCATTCCTTGCCCTCCGCCCCTTGCTCTTTGCACATCTCTCCTTTCTTTCTTACTCTCTACACACCACTTCCTACACCTCGTGTCCAGCAAATCGCTCCCTACACCATTCTATTTGCACCCATTCACGCTGCTCTTAACACAAAGAATTATGCATATCACTCTGAAGACACAAGTTGTTGCGCTCTATTCAGAACACGTTGCTCCTGGGACATTCTACCCTGCATACTGCACGCCACTTCCCGTTAACCATCCTCTCATTTCCGCACGGCGTTCCAGCAGACCACATCCTGTACTATTTTCCAGCAGACAGTATCCCACACTGTTCCAGCAGACCTCATCCTGTGCTGTATTCCAGCTGACTGCTTCCTGTACCGTTATCCAGCAGACCCCTTCCTGTACCGTTTTCCAGTAGACCCCTTCCTGTGCCGTTTTCCAGCAGTCCACATTTTTTCCCTGCATTCCAGCAGACCGCTTCTTGTAATGTCTTCCAGCAGTCCACATTTTACCCTGCATTCCAGCAGACCACTTCTTGTAATGTCTTCCAGCAGTCCACATTTTGCCCTGCATTCCAGCAGACCACTTCCTGCACACGTTCCCTGTTCATGCTGTTGTTCAAGCGACTCCTTGCATTCGCTTCCATCACACTGTGAAGAAATCATTTCTTATTATCTAAGCCAAGGCAATATAAACTTTCCATGATCACTTTGTAGATATTCTAACAACTTGGCGATACTAAGGAAAATGACTGTACAAGTTTGCTGTGCATCCTCAGGTCACTGTGGGAGTGCTGTCGACTTACGACCCAGCGAGGTGACAGGCGTGGCCAGCCCAATCTCACAGCTTTTCAATTCTTTAATCGTGAGGAGTAGGAACGAGAATTTTTTTCCTGTGGGCAAGGGTGGAGGGAATTCGTGCTCTGAAACCGTTAGCGTATTATGATTAGGGGATGAAATGTGATATGATCATCGTTTAGTTCACTGATCTGCTTTTTCGGTGACAGGAGATAACATACTATGTTTCTTTTATATACTATCTTTTGTAGTGGAGTGCAGTATCATGTGATACCTCTTTTGGTGATTTAGAAACAGAGGAACGTGATATTAATATTAAGCATAGACTTATACGGTTGCACTGTGTTACATACGTTAAGAAGACTGCAACAAGTAGTTAGCTGGATTATCATACGGAATTGAACAGGAAATTTGATAAAATCAATAAGGATATTTTTGGTGTATTACCTTTTTACAGTCGATCCCCCCTAAAAAAGATTCCTAAAAAGGCTTTTATAGATTTTCTTTATAAGTTTTACAGAAAGGTAGTCTCTCAGGTTTCCAATTATGCCATTAATATACCTGACAGTGTAAAAAAAAGTTGTGATAAAGGATCAGCATCAGTAATGACAGGGGAAAGTGAGGCGGGCCGAGTAACCTTAAGTGTCAGAGAGAGGAAGCGTTACGGAAGACAAGGACAGGGAAAAGGGGCAAAGAAAACGTAAGTAAATGGACGGAAAATCTGAAGTAACGGAAAGGAAAGGAAAGGAAAGGAAAAGAAAGGGAAAACTTAGAGGAAAAGATAGAAATGAAGGGAGAAAGGAAAACAAAATCAAAAGAGAGAATAAGGGAGGGGAAGAAAAGGTGAAAAGAGGGGAGGCGGACTATGCAAAACACTCACTCAATCAGCACTCTGGCACATCGCTCGAGACATCAGACAGACGCCAATACGAGCGTTGAGTGAGGCTGCAGGAGACGGGCTGCACTACCATCCTATTAGACCACCAGCCCGGCATAACTGTGAAGACACTAGAATACAGTAGCGAGTGATGATATTGGAAGAAATAAGGTGGGCCACAGTAAACCACGTAATTAGCCAGCAGTCCCTCGTATCTCCCCAGACACTGACACTGCAGTGGGTAAGTGGGACTGTCAAAGGCAGTGAAAGAGGACAGTGCCTGACTCCATTGCAGTGCTCAAACTCTATGGCACTGCTGAAGCTATGTACATCCCTCACTGGTCTACAGATCAACTGCAGTATACCTAAAGATTTGCAAAGAAAAGACTAACAAAGTACGTAATGTTCAATTATACGTGGGACATTGTTTGCTGGGATAACAAAAGCTGCATGCTGGTTGTTGCAAAGTTTTATAGTGTGTGTGATGTAAAGTATATAGGATATAGTGGACAGAGAATTCAGCACTTTCTTCATCATGAATATCCCTTCTTAATTAAGTCAAAGACACAGTTCTTTTAAGCATATAATAACTCTGTTGATCATTTACTTGGTCTTGTTGAGAATCAGGGAATCATTAAAGGCAACTTACCCAGCTACAGAATTGATGAACTGACCAATCAGCTTAGATTAACTGGCTAGTCTGTACCGTGACATCGTTTAGCGCCAGTGGTTTACGTCTATCGAGTTGTCGTGACGTGTGACGCCAGTGTGTGATGTCCACAGTGCCTCTGTGGCGTGTGATGCCAGTTTGTGTGATGGCCTGTGAGCTTTTGCGAGGTGTGACACCTGTGTGTGATGTCTGTCGATCCATCGTGACGTGTGATGCTAGTGTGTGATGACTGCAGACCTGTCGAAAACCATGCCGAGAATCGTTTATTAAGTGGGATTCCCCTTAATGGTTTACAATTCTATCTCGAACGATGATTACCATAAGCTGTCTAATTACAGACGCTGAACTAATTGGATGATAATTTCCAGACAGTGACATTAACTTTTTTTTTGCATTTTAGTGTTACACTGGTAAACATCCATTCCTCTGTAACTGTTTCCATTAGTGACTTATCAAAAAGGTCAGTCAAGGGCTTAACTATCTCATTTTTTGCCTCTTTCACTGTTTTTAGATGAAACTTATTAGGGTCTGACTTTTTATTTATTTTCAGTCCGTTCGTTGCTGAAATATGTCTTCGGCTTTTATGTCAATTTGTTGCAGAACGTTCTCCTCTCTTACAGGTGAAACTGGATTCGGGACATGGGTTGTGTCTTAGATCGTATATACAGATGCAAAAAAGTTATTTAAGATTTTTGTCATAGTTTCGTTGCCCTGAACCAGGTCACCGTTTTCCATTGTTAATGGACCAATTCAGTGGGTAATGAGTCTTTAGCTTTTAACATAACTGTAAAACACTTTATGTTTCATTTGCTATTTTCAGCAATATACGCTTCATACTGACGCTTACTTTCTCTAAGCAAATTTGCATAACTTACCCCGTTATATAGGTTTTCATCTCTTTAAGTTTTTTATGAGCTACTTTCTTAGGCAAGCACTTTTTTATTTCACCTTTCCACCACCTTGGCTTCGTTTTAGAAACAGATCGTCTACTTATGTATTGGCACGCATGTTCCTTCCACTGCTTTGAAGGTTTTACTGACTCTTCTCCAAGTTACGTTCATGTCGTTTTCATTTGCCGTATTATCCCAGGTTTTCCTCTCAAGAGCAATGGGAAGATCATTAAAATTTGCGTGTGTAAAATCGGGTATATTATTTTCGCGACTGTCATACTGATCAGCATTACAAGCAGTGTTGAGAGCGACCTCAAAAAGTAATTTGTAGGTGATCATTTGTACCAAACTTTTCTCCAGCTTCAACATTATCGACTACATCCTCATTTGTAGGTTAGAATTACATTTGATATATTCTCGTGGCGGGTTGGTTCCGCGACTAATCGGATTAGGGCGCTATCAAGCAAATCTAGGTAGAGTCCACGCCCAGAGTTACTCGAAAGGGAATCTCCCCATCGGTAAGGTGCTTAACAAAACGCGCAGCTCCCTCTTCAAGTATAATCCGTCCCTCATAACCATACCAGACTACATGTAGAAATGCTGCCACAAGTTTATAAACCCAACTCCTTCCTGCAAACAGAGGTTCACAAATTCATTATTTGAATGAAGGCCTTACTAAAGAGCTTCTGAAATCATAACATTGTTAATTTTATTTCGGAATCGTCGAGTAAGCCAGCGATAATTCTCCAACAGCTCCTCCCGCCTCTCGTTCAGTACATCTTTAGTACCGACAGGACAAATAACAAGTGCATTATCGTTAGTGCCACAACAAACCTTGTCTACGGCGTGAAGGGTTCCTGGCGTAGAAATCCTCCAGCTGTCCTCGGATCATGGAGTCGCCGACGAGCCTTACTTCGTGTACGTTGTCCAAGACATCATCCAAAGCCTGAAACCGATATTTGGTAATTACTGGCATCAAAGATAAACGTTTATGGGGTTTAGCACCGGTCGCACTATCTGGAAGGGAATGTTGTTGTTGTTGTTGTTGTTGTTGTTGTTGTTCATCTTCTTCTTCTTCTTCTTCTTCTTCTTCTTCTTCTTCTTCTTCTTCTTCGTTTTCTTCTTCTTCTTCTTCTTCTTCTTCTTCTTCTTCTTCTTCTACTTCTTCTTCTTCTTCTTCTTCTTCTTTTTCTATCATTATTGATATTATTATAAGTAGTAGAAGTGTCATCACCATTATCATTATTATCATTATCTTTTCTATCATAATTATCAGTTATTATAATCATTATGATCGATATTAAACATCAGCATTGTTACAACTATCATTATCAATACCCGAAAAGTAAAGAAAACATTGGAAATGAAGTGAGAAAATCACTGGATCTGCCAACGTCCCATTTGAAAGCAAATTATTATTGACCATTACCCATCCACTAAAGTAATTCAGCCATCAGCTCCCGAGGGACCCCGGAGCTCAGATAAGACACTTAATATTAATTCAAGAAGCCCTTCCTCCTGCAGGAGGAACACCCATTGAGGCGGCGGCAGCAGCAGCTTGCGTCTGTCTGCCACCCAACCTCTCCTCCCTCCTCCTCCCGTGCTTGGCCAAAGTAATTCATGGTATCGCATCCTCCCGCCTCTAAATAAGTCACTGGTTCCCATCGCCATTGAAGTCCCATAACTTCGGCCGGGATCCTACCGGTTCTTAATGATTACAACCCTCTCGCCTGTGCTACACCGCTACCGATATTTTCGGGGCTCTCTTCGGCGCCCGATATTAAACTGCGTTGTTAGCTATAATTTCATATACGTTATCGGTTTTTTTTAAGGGGGGGAGGGGGCCTCCTATATTCAATAAGCTACGGTGATTTCATCTTGTTCGGTGGGATTCTTGTTAACAAGGAGTCTCCTACACCGGTCCAGGAGTCCAAATGGCGCTACTTATCGGACTGCCGTTTATTATACATGACTCGGCAGCAACAAGTGGGTGTGTTGTTTTTTCTTTTCGAATCACTCAAGAGCTCTCTAATAAACAAGTCTTCGATGCTCATGTGGATTTCATTTCAGTGTTTGGATAGAGAGAGAGAGAGAGAGAGAGAGAGAGAGAGAGAGAGAGAGAGAGAGAATTACTCTTAAATAATCTTTCCTTCAGAAAAGCGTTTATTACCTGTTGTCTACCTTAGCTTCGAAATGCCTTCCAGATTTCCCTCAAAAGAATAATTCTTACTATTTTTTCCATTCGTATAGATTCACATTATTTGTCTTTTCTTAAGTATTTCAAAGACTTCTGGACGCATTGCGATTAATACACCCGTCTGGAAAATACGAGATCCTCACCATTATTTTCTGTCTGTCTGTCTACCTATATTATCTACCATTCGCAGTTCTAATGGGGCTTATCAGGTACAGACATACTACCTCTTTATTCACTCATACACATCCTCAACCCATGTCTAGCGTCTTAAAGCAAAACATGGATTCCTACACTTAAGAAAGTGTTTTCGCTTTTATCATTTTCATCCATGGTTGAGTCTGTCGTCTGTAGTTACATAAGGGGTTTACTCTCAGTCTTCTCAAATAACTCAAACGACTTCCAGTGATTTTTGCAAATTACCGCTCTTGAAGCCTTTGCAGTAGCAAGTTCTCAAGGTCTCGAAGTCCGTTCAAGTCAACGGTTTGCAGCTTCAAATGATTCAATTGTTTGTACCTGTATTTTCGGATCATTCAACAGTCCCTGGAAACAGTAGGATTATATAGTTATATTGAGATTTTTAAATGCCTTCCTTATTGCTTTTTTTTTCTGTAAAAGGAATGCTAATGTTTTAGCCATTTAGCTTTTTCAATGCTGCTTTTCTATATTCTATAGAAAAACTTCTAGATTGATCAGCGATTTCTACATTTTGTAAACATTTCTTCCGCATGTCTTGGTGCAAAATTAAATCCTAAAATTCCATAAGATATAAATCTTAAAATTCCATAACACATTTCATGTATTCCACTGTTAATGAGGCCACCGAACGAAACAATTTGTCGATAATGATTATATCCATTAATAAATCCACATACATCTGTCACATATATCTTTTGATTCAACTTCTAACTATCCTGCTTCATCGATGGTTCCTGTTACCCCTTTTGTATCAGTCTATAAGTGTACTCCTTGTTTCTCCACTATCTTTACCTCTATTCCCTCAGTGCAAATCAGACGCTTCACCGATTATCAAAACAACTCAAGGGCTCCTACCGGTCTCATCACAGTTCACCTCGCCGTCATGCTTCAAGCATTCCCCTTTCGCTAAGGAGCGCCTCAACTCTGTATCTCAGTACCCATCCCTTCCTTCGCTTCTCCCAGCTGCCATAAGACTCCTCCCTCCTCTTCCTCTCCTCCTCCTTACCTCCGCTCAATTAAATCGGACAGCGATCGCTGTCAGTCAAGAAGCCATTCCTCTGGAAGGCTCGTCACCGGCCAATAACTCAGCAATTCCACCGAGTCACTCCGCCAAATAAATCATTATCTCGTGATGCATGTTAATAATGTCATTATGGAGTTTTTAGCCAAGGTCAAATTGTCAGCCTCGTTCGGTATCCGTTTGATTCGGACAATCTTAATTGATCTTCGGGTGCGTGAAATCAAAATGGACCTGGAAACCATTATTGTCTTTCCCATATTAGGGAGGCTTTCCTTAAGCCATCAGGGTGACCGCTGAGTTGATATTGCCAGGTTATAGTTTAGATGGACTATTTGTCCAGGGCATTTCATCCCTTAGGCTGAGTATGGTATCGTTCATCACCGCAGTACAAGGGATCCGATGTCTTAATCAGTCTTCATTTTTTTTTCTTTACTGTCCCTGAGGCGGCTTACTCTCTTACCGGCAGAGGTCATGTCCAAAAGCATAGATTTCTGTAAACGGAATGTTTTACGTCGTTTACATCAATCTCCGACACTCGATAACAAGAACAGATCGGTAAAGTTAATTCTAAGTCTTGCCTTTTATGATCCAAAGCCTCATGGATCTTGCAGTAGAGCCAGTGCCCGCAAGAGTGCAAGACGTCCGGGAGAAGAGCTATAGATAGAACACGGAGTGTTGTCTAGTTTGCATGCAAAGTGGTTTTTACGTAAGGGATTATCGCAAGTCCCATCAATAAATTGATTCGTGCTAAAAGGTAGTTAACCATTCATATCATTGCCAGGGAATAATTTGCTTAACGGCACCGTTGCAATCGTTCATATAACGGGTATTCGCTAAAGGCTCCTGAACTGTTAGATGATCACATGTTGCTCTGCCAAGATACGAGCAGTGAGCTGGGTTACAACCACATGGGCGCAGGCTCCGGTTGCATGGGAATTAGAGATGAGTCAACCCATCTATTAATCTTTTGGTAAAAGGAAGAGAAATTCATAGCTTCGCTGCACGAGAAAAGAAGGTATTATAACGGCCAGTCCTCGTAAGCCTCGTGTCTTCATAGAAATTATGGGAAGCAGCAGCTAGTCGAGTTCTGTGAGTCAGGTTCTGAGGGACTAGGACGCTATATATATATCACATAAAAGGTTCTTGATACCCCCTCGACAGCAGTGGCCGGCCGCCATGCCAAAGTCGCGTACAATCGCTTCACTTTGAAGATCCTTGAATTCTACAGTCTCTTTCTACACGACATCCCAGTACCTCACACACACACCGCCACATTAAGGTCCTCTCACATGCAGACAACCTCACAATCACTGTGCAGCACTCTTACACCACAGGAGCAGCAACAAACATGGAGCTCTGCATTGCACAACTGGAACAATGGCTCACCCTGAACAGAATGTCTGCATCTACATATAAATTTTCAATCACTCTTTTAACTCCAGACATACACGAATCCAGACTTACACTCTCCAATCACCCTGAATAGACAATCACTCCCACTGAATAAAACGCCAACCATTCTAGTGATGACGTACGACACACACATGATATCCACTCCCCACACCAATAGCATCATCACAAAGGAAACACAAACTAATTAGCCCCTCGGACACTAACTGGCACTAGATTTGGACAAGAGAAAGAGCCCCGCAGCATCCTCTACAGGGGATTGATTTGCTCCATTCTAAACCACGCCTCACTTGCTTGATCTTCCACCCTCTCTCAAAAAAAAAGAGAAAAAAAAATTGCAAACCATACAAGACAGTGTACCCAGAACAACCATCGGCTGCCTGACAACCACAAACACTCACCTTCACATTGATACAGTACCACCTCAACATACTCAGCACTCAGTTCTATGTAACAGCACTAGACTCCGCCCACCCAAACCACTCTGCAACTAACCACCAGCTCCCAGGTGGAAATAGAAAGCCTACCCCTGAATCACACATCAGTAACCTCTACTCACCGATTCCCACCCCTACCCCCCCGAAAAGAAAAAAAAAATAACGGTCAAAATACATACACGGTGACATAACCTGACAAACACTAAGCAGTCGGCCTCTCGACTCGGATTCCTGAACTCCAGTCTACTAGACATACACCCTACAGAAATCACACTCCCCAGATAAACACGTGTCACATTGTCCCGCTTACTTTCTGGACATCACCCATAACTACAACGCTACAAACATCGTTTCACCATAACCCGAGAACTTTCATGCCCACGACGCAACTGCCACAAAGAAGACGCTGAGCGCTTGCTAATCAATTGTCCTCCACTCTCTGCAAAGAGAGACACACACAACATCACAACACTTTAAGTGGACGTGGCCAGCTTCCTGAGTGCTGCAGGACCTCATAAGGATGGAAGGGATTCCAGGGACTATATATATATATATATATATATATATATATATATATATATATATATATACCTTCAGCTTTTTCTGACGTAAGGTATCTCCGAGGAACACTAATTACTGTAATTTTCTCTCATGTGATTATCACATATTTCAATGACCGTGCGCTGCGGGTGTATGTTGTGACCGGGGCAGAGCTCGTGAGCCCGGAGTCCATTCATCAGCCGACGCCAGATGGCCGAGATATTGGGCAGGCGACCGCCAATTGAGTGCTAATTGGACTCCTCTCTCGCCAGATCAATAGCAACTTGCCCCCTCTTACACCCTGATGGATAGTGATTGCGAATCCCCCTCTGGGGGTTAGTGGTGTGGGTGGAGGATGATTGCTGCGGCAGCAGCCGTGCATGTGATAAGGGATAAATAAGAATCTTACAGTATACCAGATGATGGACGGAATTATACCGCAAGGAACATTGGGCTTACACCGGAGATAACAGATGGACCCTTATCACACGAGCCATTTTTCCCTTCCACTCCCCGATGGTTCGTGACGATCGTGAGACAGCCGTCTACAAATTAAGTACTCGAGCAGTGCTCCTGAAAGCCCGCTTACGTGATGGTAGATATACTCGTATTCTCCTGCCGGGGGTAAGAGCCGGCACCAGGAACAGGGTCGTGCCCAGTAGAGAGAGAGGTTGTTGGAGAAGAATCCTTCGTGAATCCTGGCCACCCTACCTTACCCTCCACCTCTGCTTCAGTAATAGACCAGAGACTATTCTCATTGCTCCCTGGCATTTTATGGCTGTCTCATATCAGCTTATGCCAGATAACAACTGAATACGTAAGTATAGTTGATACATCTTCAGCGGATAAGTTCAACTCATCTTTACTCCTTGTAAAAACCTCTTTTTTCTCCCCTACTTATGCACATAAACATACGCATACATACAATTCATATACTCAAACATAGCTCACAAATATACATGCCTAAACAAGGGAAGGCGTACACATACCCATAACAATATATATATATATATATATATA
>JAYMFT010140279.1:0-12840 GCA_038088735.1 Panulirus argus
CTCACACGCTCCCATATTGTAATGAGGTTTATCCCCCACTGGTTTCTCACACGCTTCATAATATATTGAAGATTATCCCCCACTTGTTTCTCATACGATCTCATATTGTACTGAGGTTTATTCTTCTCCGCCTACTCACACGCTCCCATATTATATTGAGATTTATCCCTGACTGATTTTTCGAACGCTCCCATATTGTACCGAGGTTTATATCCCACTGGTTTCTCAAACGTTCTCATATTGTATTGAGGTTTATCCCCCACTGGTTTCTCACACGTTCTCATATTGTACTGAGGTTTATCCCCCCTGCTTTTTCACACGCTACCATATTGTATCGAGGTTTATCCTCAATTAGAATCTCACACGCTTCCATATTGTATTGATATTTATCCCCCACTGGAGTCTCGCAAACTAATATATTGTATTTCGGCTTATCCCCAAATGGTTTTTCATATGCTCCCATTTTGTATTAAGGCTTATCACCCTCTGGTTTTTCACTGGCTCCCATATTTTATTGAGGTTTATTTCCTAATGCTTCCTCAAACGAACCCTTATTGTTTTGATGTTTATCTACCATTGGTTTCTCAGACACTCCCATATTTTATTAAGGTTTAATCTCCAGTGCTTTTTCATACGCTCCAATATTGTATTGAGGTTTATTCCCCATTTTTTTCTCACAATTTCAAATATTGTATATATGTTTATCCCCAACTGGTTTTAAACACGCCCCTACATTGCATTAAAGTTTTTTCCCCTCTGGTTTCTCACGCTCTCCCATATTGTATTAAGGTGTATCCCCAACTGGTTTCTCACACTCTCCCATATTGTATTAAGGTTTATCCCCCACTGGATTTTCACACGATCCCATATTGTATTGAGGTTTATTCCCCACTTCTTTCTCACACGCATCCATATTTTATTAAGGTTTATCCCCCATTGGTTTTTCGCACGTTCTCATATTGTATTGGGGTTTATTCCCAACTATATTTTCATACACTCCCATATTGTATTGAGGTTTATCACACACTGGTTTCTCCCACGATAAGATATTTTATTGGGGATTATCCCCAACTGATTTCTCACTAGCTCCTATGTTGTATTAAGGTTTATCACCCATTGGTTTCCAACATGCTCTCATGTTTTATTGAGGTTTAACCGGCACTCTTTTCTTACAAGCTCGCATATTGTATTCAAGTTTATCTCCAAAGGATTTTCACATGCTCCCATATTGTATTGAGGTTTATCGCCGACTGGTTTCTCACACGCTTTCATATTGTATTGAGGTTTATCCCCCACTGGATTCTCACACGCTTCCATAATATATTGAGGGTTATCCGCCACTGGTTTCTCATACGCTTCCATATTGTACTGAGGTTTATTCCCCACCGCTTTCTCACACGCTCCCATATTATATTGAGGTTTATCCCTGACTGGTTTTTCGAACGCTCCCATATTCTATTAAGGTTTATCCCCCACTGGTTTCTCACGAGCTCCCATAGTGTATTGAATTTTATCCCCCACTGGTTTTTCACACGCTCCCATATTGTGTATAGGTTTATTCCCACTGGTTTCTCACACGCTTCCATATTGTATTAAGGTTTATGCCCCAATGGTTTCCCACACCCTCCCATATTGTATTGAAGTTTACACCCTAATGGTTTCTCACATGCTCCCATATTGTATTGAGGTTTATCCCCCACTTTTTACTCACACGCTCCCATATTGTGTTTAGGTTTATCCCCGACTAGTTTCTCACACGCACCTCATATTATATTGAGGTTTATCCCCCACTGGTTTCTCACACGCTCCCATATTGTACTGAAGTTTATCCCCAATTGCTTTTTCACACGCTCCCATATTGTATTGAGGTTTATCCTTAACTGGTTTGTCAGACGTTCCCATATTGTACTGAAGTTTATCCTCCACTGGTTTCTCACATGCTCCCATATTGTATTGAAGTTTACACCCTAATGGTTTCTCACATGCTCCCATATTGTACTGAGGTTTATTCCCCACTGCTTACTCACACGCTCCCATATTGTGTTGAGGAATATCCCCGACTAGTTTCTCACACTCACCCCATATTGTGTTGAGGTTTAACCACGACTGGTTTCTCCAACGCTCCCAAATTGTACTGAGGTTTATCCCCCACTAGTTTCTCACACGCTACCATATTGTATTGAGGTTTATCCTCAGTTGGAATCTCACATGCTTCCATATTGTATTGATGTTTATCCCCCACTAGAGTCTCACAACCTAACATATTGTATTGCGGCTTATCCCCAAATGGTTTTTCTCATGCTTCCATTTTGTATTGAGAATTATCACCCAATGGTTTTTCACAGGCTCCCATATTTTATTGACGTTTATTCCCTAATGCTTTTTCAAACGAACCCATATTGTATTGACGTTTATCACCCACTGGTTTCTCAAACGCTCCCATATTGTATTGAGGTTTAATCTCCAGTGCTTTCTCATACGTTCCAATATTGTATGGAGGTTTATTTCCCATGGGTTTCTCACCAAATCCCATATTGTATACAGGTTTATCCCCCACTGGTTTTAAACGCGCTCCTTTATTGTATTGAGGTTTATTCCCCTCTGGTTTCTCACACGCTCCCATATTGCATTGAGGAGTATCCCCAACTGGTTTCTCACTCTCCCATATTGTATTGAGGCTTATCTCCCACTGGATTCACACACGATCCCATATTGTATTGAGGTTTATTCCCCACTGCTTTCTCACACGCACCCATATTTTATTAAGGTTTATCCCCCACTGGTTAATCACACGTTCTTATATTGTATTGGGGTATATTCCCAACTAGTTTTTCATACTCTCCCATATTGTATTGAGGTTTTTCACTCACTGGTTTCTCACACGGTAAGATATTTTATTGGGGATTATCCCCAACTGATTTCTCACTAGCTCCCATATTGTATTAAGGTTTATCACCCATTGGTTTCTAGCATGCTCCCATGTTGTATTGAGGTTTAATCGGCACTCCTTTCTTAAAAGCTCGCATACTGTATTGAAGTTTATCCCCAAATGATTTTACATATGCTCCCATATTGTAATTGAGGTTTATCCCGCACTGGTTTATCACACGTTCCCATATTGTATTAAGGTTTATCCCCCACTGGTTTCTCACACGCTCCCATATTGTATTGAGGTTTATCCTCCACTGGTTTCTCACACGCTTCCAAAATATATTGAGGGTTATCCCCACTGGTTTCTCATACGCTCCCATATTGTACTGACGTTTATTCCCCACCGCTTTCTCACACGCTCCCATATCATATTGAGGTTCATCCCTGACTGGTTTTTCGAACGCTCCCATATTGTATTGAGGTTTATCCCCCACTGGTTTCTCACACGCTCCCATATCACGCAGAGGTTAGTCTCCTCTGGTTTCTCATACGGTCCCATATTGTATTGATGTTTATTCCCCTTTGGTTTCTCAGAGGCTCCCATATTGTACTGAAGTTTATCTCCGTCTGGTTTCTCACACGCTCCCATATTGTATTGAGGTTTATCCCCCACTGGTTTCTCACACGCGTCCATATTGTGTATAGTTTTATTCCCCGCTTGTCTCTCATACGCTCACATATTGTATTGAGGTTTATCACCCATTGGTTTCTCACACGCCCCAATATTGTATTGAAGTTTACACCCTACTGTTTTCTCACACGCTCCCATATTGCATTAAGGTTTACTCCCCACTGCTTACTCACAAGCTCCCACATTGTATTGAAGTTTATCCCCCCCCGGTTTTTCACACGCTTCCATATTTTTCTGAGGTTTATCCCACACTGCTTTCTCACACGCCCCCATATTGTATTGAGGTTTATCCTGAACTGGTTTCTCACACGCTCAAATATTTTCTTGAGGTTTATCCCCTATTGGTTTCTCATGGGCACCCATATTGTATTGCGGATTATCCTCAACTGGTTTTTCACCTGCTCCCATATTGTATTAAGGTTTATCACGCACTGGTTTTTCACACGCTCCCATATTGTATTGAGGATTATTCCCCATGCTTTGTCTCACGAACCCATATTGTATTGACATTTATCCCCCCCTGGGTTCTCAACCGCTCCTCCATGTTGTATTGAGGTTTAATCTCCACTGCTTTCTCATACGTTCCAATATTGTATTGAGGTTTATTCCTAGTTCGTTTCTCACATAATCCCATATTACATAAATTTTTATCCCCAACTGGTTTCTAACACGCTCTCATATTGTATTGAGTTTTATTCCCCAGTGCCTTCCCACACGTCCCATATTATATTGAGGATTATCCCCAACTGGCTTTTCAAACGCTTCCATATTGTATTCAGGTTTATCCCCCACTGGTTTCTCCCAGGCTCTCATATTGTACCGCGGTTTATTCCAAACCGTAACTCACACGCTTCTATATTTTATTGAGGTTTATTCCCGACTGGTCTCTCAGACGCTCCCATATTGTATTGAAGTTTATCCCCATCGGATTTCTCACATGCTCCCATACTGTATTGAGGTTTTTCCCCCACTGCTTTCTCAAACGCTTCCATATTGTGTATTGGGTTATTCCCCACTGGTTTCTCACACGCTACCATATTGTATTGAGGTTTATCTCCCACTGGTCTCTCACAAGCTCCCATATTGTATTGAAGTTTACCCCCTACTGGTTTCTCAGACGCTGTCATAGTGTATTGATGGCTATTCACCACTGCTTACTCAAACGCTCCCATATTGTGTTGAGGTTTATCCCCGACAGGTTTCTCACACGCTCCCATATTGTACTGAAGTTTATCCCCCACTGGTTTCTCCCACGCTCCCATATTGTACTGACGTTTATCCCCCACTGCTTTCTCACACGCTCACATATTGTATTGAGGTTTATCCTCAACTGGTTTTTAACACGCTCCAATATTGTATTGAGGTTTATCCCCCACTGGTGTCTCAAACGCTCCCATATTGCATTGAGGCTTATCCCCAATTGTTTTTTCACATAGTCCCATATTGTATTAAGGTTTATCACACACTGGTTTCTCACACGCTCCCATATTGTATTGAGGTTTATTGTTTCTCACACGCTCCCATATTGTATTGATGTTTATTGTTTCTCACACGCTTCCATATTGCATTGAGGTTTATCCCCCACTGGTTTCTCAAACGCTTCCATATTGTACTGAGGTTTATCCCCCACTGCCTTTGTCACACGCTCCCATATTGTATTGAAGTTTATCCTCAACTGGTTTCTCACACGCTTCCATATTGTATTGAGGTTTATCCCCCACTGGTTTCTCACACGCTCCCATATTGTATTGAACCTATCCCCAAATGGTTTCTCATATTCTCCCATATTGTAATCAGGTTTATCACACACTGGTTTCTCGCACGCTCCCATATTGTGTTGAGGTTTATTCCCCAGTTCTTTCTCACACGAACCCATATTGTATTGACGTTTATTCCCCATTAGTTTCTCAAATGCTCCCATATTGTATTGAGGTTTAATCTTCACTGCTGTCTCATACGTTCCAATATTGTATTAAGGTTTATTCAACATTGGTTTCTTACATAATCCCTTAGTGTATATAGGTTTATCCCCCCATGGTTTTTAAAATTCTCCTATATTGTATTGAGGTTTATTCCCCTCTGCTTTCTCACAGGCTCCCATATGGTAGTGAGGTTTATCTACAACTGGATTCTCACAAGATCCCATATTGTACTGTGGTTTATTCCCCATTGCTTTCTCACACTCACCCATATTTTATTAAGGTTTATCCCCCACTGGTTTCTCAAATGGTCTTATATTGTATTGTTTTTTTTTTACCAACTGGTTTCTCATACGCTCCCATATTGTACTGAGGTTTATCCCCCACTGGTTTCTCATACGCTAACAAATTTTAGTGGAGTTTATCCCCAACTGATTCCTCACACGCTCCCATAAAGTACAGAGGTTTATCACCCAGTGGTTTCTCACACGCTCTCATGTTGTATTGAGGTTTAATCGGCACTTCTTTCATACACACTCGATTTTTGTAATGAACTTTATCCCCAAATGGTTTTACACATGCTCCCATATGGTACTGAGGTTTATCCCCCACTAGTTTCTCACAAGCTCCCATAGTGTGTTGAGGTTTATCACCCAATGGTTTCTCACACGCTCCCATATTACACTGAGGTTTAATCTACACTTCTCTCTCACAGGATCCCATATTGTATTGATGTTTTTTTCCCACGGCTTTCTAACACGCTCCCATACTTTATTGAGGTTTATCCCCACATGGTTTCTCACACGCTCAAATATTGTATTGAGTTTTATCCCAAAATTGTTTCTCATATCTTCCCATTTGTATTGAATTTAATTACCCATTGGTTTCTAACATTCTCCCATATTGCATTGAGGTTTATCACCAACTAGTTACTCACACACTTCCATATTGTATTGAGGTTTATTCGTTACTGCTTTCTCAAACGCTTCCATATTGTATTGAGGGTTATCCCCAACTGGTTTCTCACACGCTACCATATTGTATTGAGGTTTATTTCCCACTGGTTTCTCACACTTCCATATTCTATTGAAGTTAATCCCCCACTGGTTTCTCAATCGCTCTCATACTTTATTAAGGTGTATCCCCCACTGGTTTCTCATACGCTCCCATATTGAATTGAGGTTTATTCCCCACTGCTTTCTCACTGGTCCCATATCATAATAAGGTTTATTCCCCACTGGTTTCTCACATACTCCCATATTGTATTGAGGTTTATTCCCCAGTGATTTTTCACACGCTCCCATATTTTATTGAGGTTTTTCCCTCACTGGTTTCTCAAACGCTTCCATATTGTATTGAGTTTTATTCCCCACTGCTTTCTCACACGCTCCCCTATTGAATTAAGCTTTGTTCCTTACTGCTTTCTCAAAAGCTTCTTTATTTCATTGAGGTTTATTCACTATTGGTTTTTCACACGTTCCCATAGTGTATTGAGCTTTATCCCCCACTTCTTTCTCACGAGCTCCCATATTGTATTGAGTTTTTTTCCCCACGTCTTTCTAACACGCTCCCATATTGTATTAAGGTTTATCCCCAACTGGTTTCTCTCACGTTCCCTTTTTTTTTTTCAAGTTTATCCCTTACTGGTTTCTCACACGCTCCCATATTGTATTGAGGGTTGTTACCCACTGCTTTTTTACACGCTCCCATATTGCATTTTGGTTTATTCCCCACTGGTTTCTCACACGCTCCCATATTGTATTGAGTCTTATCCCCAAATGGCTTCTCACATTCTCCTATATTGTATTAAGGTTTATCACACACTGGTTTCTTACACACTCCCATCTAGTATTGAAGTTTATTCACCAATGCTTTGTCAAACGAACCCATATTGTATTGACCTTTATTCCCCACTGGTTTCTCAAACGCTCCCATATTGTATTGAGGTTTAATCTCCGCTGCTTTCTCATACGCTCCAATATTGCATTGAGGTTTATTCCCCATTGGTATCGTATATAATCCCATAGTGTATATAGGTTTATCCCCTAATGTTTTTTCAACACTCTCCTATATTGTATTGAGGTTTATTCCCCTCTGGTTTCTCACAGGCTCCCATATTGTATTGAGGTTTATCCCCAACTGGATTCTCATACGATCCCATATTGTATTGAGGTTTATTCCCCACTGCTCTCTCACACGAACCTATATTATATTACGGTTTATCACTACTGGTTTCTCAAACGGTCTCATATTGTATTGGGGTTTATTCCCAACTGGTTTCTCATACGCTCCCATATTGTATTGAGGTTTATCCCCCGTTGGTTTCTCACACGTTAACAAATTTTAGTGGGGATTATCCCCAACTGATTCCTCACACGCACCCATATAGTACAGAGGCTTATCATCCAGTGGTTTCTCACAAGCTACCATGTTGTATTGAGGTTTAATCGGCACTTCTTTCTTAAAGGCTCGCATATTGTATTGAAGTTTATCCCCAAATGGTTTTACACATGCTCCCATATGGTATTGAGGTTTATTCCCCACTGGGTTCTCACAAGCTCCCATACTGAATTGAGATTTATCACCCAATGGTTTCTCACACGCTCCCATATTGCACTGAGGTTTAATCGGCACTTCTTTCTCACAAGATCCCATATTGTATTGATGTTTATTCCCCACGGCTTTCTAACACGCTCCCATATTGTATTGAGGTTTATCCCCAACTTGTTTCTCACACGCTTTCATATTTTTTTTCAGGTTTATCCCTTATTGGTTTCTCACACGCTCCCATATTGTATTGAGGTTTATTCCCCACTACTTTTTTACACACTCCCATATTGTATTGAAGTTTATTACCCATTGGATTCTCACACGCTCCCATGCCGTTTTGAAGTTTATCCCCCATTCGTTTTTTTACCCGCTCCCATATTGTCTTGAGGTTTATTCCCCACTGTTTTCTATCACGCAACCATATCATAGTGAGGTTCATTCCCCACTGGTTTCTCACATGCTCCCATATTGTATTGAAGTTAATTCCACATTGGTTTCTCACACGCTCCCATATTGTATTGAGGTTTATCCCTCACTGATTTCTCAAACGTTCCCATATTGTATTAAGGATCATTTCCCACTGCTTTCTCACACGTTCCCGTATTGTATTGAGGTTTATTCCCCACTGCTTTCTCAAACGCTTCCATATTGTATTGAGGTTGCTCCCCAACTAGTTTCTCACGCTACCATATTGTATTGGGGCTCATTCCCCACATGGTTTCTCACACTTCCATATTCTCTTGAAGTTTATCCCCCACTGGTTTCTCAGTCGCTCTCATACTGTATTAAGGTTTATCCCCCACTAGTTTCTCACACTCTTCCATACTGAATCTAGATTTATTCCCTACTGCTTTCTCACTGGTCCCATATTGTATTGAGGTTTATTTCCCACTGGTTTCTCACACGCTCCCATATTGTATTGAGGTTTATTCCCCAGTGATTTCTCATATGCTACCATATTGTATTGAGGTTTATCCCTCAGTGCTTTCTCAAACGCTTCCATATTGTATTGAGGTTTATTCCTCACTGCTTTCTCACACACTTCCATATTGAATTAGGTTTTGCTCCTTACTGCTTTCTCACACGCTCCCTTATTTTATTGAGATTTATTCCCTACTGGTTTCTCACACATTCCCATATTGTATTGAGCTTTATCCCCAACTGGTTTCTCACAAGCACCCATCGTGTATTGAGGTTTATTCTCCGCGGCTTTTTAACACGCTCCCATATTGTATTGAATTTTATCCCCAACTGGTTTCTCACACGCTCCCATATTTTTTTCAAGTTTATCCCTTACTGGTTTCTCACACGCTCCAATATTGTATTAAGGTTTATTCCCCACTACTTTCTCACACACTCCCATATTGTATTGAGGTTTATTACCCACTGGATTCTCACACGCTCCCATATTGAATTGATATTTTTTCCCCACTGCTTCCTCACTGGTCCCATATTGTATTGAGGTATATTCCCCACTGGTTCTCAAACGCTCAAATATTGTATTGTGGTTTATTCCCCACTCCTTTCTCCCACGCTCCCATATTGCATCGAGGTTTGTTACCCACAGGATTCTCACACGCCCCCATATTGTATTGAAGTTTATCCCCAACTGGTTTCTCGCACGCTCCCATATTGTACTGAGGTTTATTCCCCATTGCTTTCTCACACTCTCCCATATTGTATTGAGGTTTATCCTCAACTGCTTTTTCATACGCTCCCATGTTCTATTGAGGATTATTCCCCACTTCTTTCTCACAAGCTCCCATATCTTATTGAGTTTTATCCCCAACTGGTTTCTCACACGCTCCCATATTTTATTGAGGTTTATCCCGAACTGATTTCACAAACGCTCCCATATTGTACTGAGATTTAATCAACACTGCATTTTCACAGACTTCCATATTACATTGAAATTTATTCTGAACTGTTTTCTCAAACGCTCCCATATTGTAATGAGGTTCACTCCCTATTGGTTTCTCACACGTTCCCATATTGTATTGAAGTGTATTCCCATCTGGTTTCTCACACGCTCCCATATTGTATTGAGGTTTTTCCCCCACTGGATTCTCACACGCTCCCATATTGTAATGATGTTTATTCTCCACTGCTTTCTTACACGCTCCCATATTGTATCAACATTTATCCCCCCCTGGTTTCTAACAAACTTCCTTATTGTATTGAGATTTATCCCCCACTGGTTTCTCACACGTTCCCAATTTGTATTGGGGTGTATCGCCAACTGGTTTCTCACAAGCTCCCATATTGTGTATTTAGGTTTTTCCCTAGTGCTTTTTCACACCCTCCCATATTGTATTGAGGCTTATTCCCCACTAGTTTGTCATACGCTTCCATATTGTACTAAGTCTTATTCCCCAATGGATTCTCACACCCTCCCATATTGTATCGAGATTTATCCCCAAATGATTTCTCACACGCTCCCATATTGTACTGAGGTTTATCCCCAACTGATTTCTCACACGCTAACAAATTTTAGTGGAGTTTATCCCCAACTGATTCCTCACATAAAGTACAGAGGTTTATCACCCAGTGGTTTCTCACACGCTGCCATTTTGTATTGAGGTTTAATCGGCACTTCTTTCTTACACACTCGAATATTGTATTGAGGTTTATCCCCCACTGGCTTCTAACACGCTCCCATATTCTATTGAGGTTTATTCCCAACTGCATTCACAAACGCTCCCATTTTTTATTGATGTTTATCCACCACTAGATTCTCATAAGCTCCCATATTGTGTTGAGGTTATTAACCACTATTTTGTCACACGCTCCCATATTGAGTTGAGGCTTATTCCCCACTGGTTTCTCATACTCTCCCAGATTGTATTGAGGTTTATTCCCCAATGGAGTAACACGCTCCCATATTGTATTAAGGTCTATCCCCAACTAGTTTCACACACGCTCCCATATTGTATTGGGGTTTATCCCCCATTGGACTCTCACACGCTCCCATATTGTATTGAGGTTATTCTCCACTGCTTTCTCACATGCTCCAATATTGTATAACGTTTATCCCCCACTGTATTCTAACACGCTCCCATATTGTATTTAGGTTTATCCTACACTGGTTTTTCACAAGCTCCCAATTTATATTGGGGTGTATCCCCAACTGCTTTCTCACACGCTCCCATTTTGTATTGAGGTTTATTCCCCACTGCTTTCACAAACGTTTCCATATTGCATTGAAGTTCATCTCCAAATGGTTTCTCACAAGCTCCCATATTGTGTTGAGGTTTTTCCCCACTGCTTTTTCACACGCTTCCATATTTTATTGAGGCTTATTCACCACTGCTTTGTCAAACGCCTACATATTGTATTGAGGTTTATTTCCCAGTGGATTCTTATACGCTCCCATATTTTATTGAACTTTATCCGCAATTGGTTTCTCACACGCTACCATATTGTATTGAGGTTTTACCCCACTGGTTTCTCACATGATCCCATATTGCATTGAGGTTTATTTCCCGCTGGTTTCTCGCAGGCTACCATATTGTAATAAAGTTTATCCCCCACTGGTTTCTCAAACGCTCCCATATTGTACTGCGGTTCTTCCCCGACTCCTTTCTCACACGCTCCCATATTGTATTGAGGTTTATCCCCCACTGGTTTCTCACACGCTCCCAAATTGAATTGAGGTTTATTCCCCACTGTTTTCTCACACGCTTCCATATTCTATTAAGGTTTATTCCCCACAGGTTTCTCACAGACTACCATATTGTACTGAGGTTTATTTCCCACCGTTTTCTTACACAATCCCATATTGTATTGAGGTTTATGCCCAACTGGTTTCTCACATGCTCCCATATTGTATTGACGTTTATCCCCCACTGGTTTCTCACACGTTCCCCTATTACATTAAGGTGTATTCCCCACTGGTTTCTCAAAAGCTCCCATATTGTATTTAGGTCCATTCCCCTTTGGTTTCTCAGACGCTCCAATATTGTATTGAAGTTTATCCCCATCCGGTTTCTCACATGCTCCCATATTGTATTGAGGGTTATCCCTCACTGCTTTCTCAAACGCTCCCATATTGTGTATCGGATTATTCCCCACTGGTTTCTCACACGCTACCATATTGTACTGAGGTTCATTTCTCACTGGTCTCTCACACGCTCCCATATTGTATTGAAGTTTACACCCTACTGGTTTCTCACACGCTGCCATAGTGTATTGAGGTTTATTCAACATTGCTTACTCACACGCTCCCATATTGTGTTGAGGTTTATCCCGACTGGTTTCTGACACGCTCCCATATTGTAGACAGGTTTATCCCCCTCTGGTTTCTCACACGCTCCATTATGTACTGAAGTTTATCCCCCACTGCTTTTTCCTACGCTCCCATGCTGTATTAAGGTTTATCCTCAACTGGTTTCTCACACGCTCCCATATTGTATTGAGGTTTATCCCCCACTGGTGTCTAAAACGCTCCCATATTATATTGAGGCTTATCCCCAACTGGTTTTTCACATGCTCCCATATTGTATTAAGGTTTATCACACACTGGTTACTCAAACGCTCCCATATTGTATTGAGGTTTATTCCCCACTGCTTTCTCACACGAACCCATATTGTGTTGAGGTTCATCCCCGACTGTTTTTTTCACAAGCTCCCATATTCCATTGAGGTTTATCCCCCACTGCTTTCTCACACGCTCCCATATTGTACTGAGGTTTATCCCCCACTGCTTTCTCACACGCTCCCATATTGTATTCAGGTTTATCCTCAACTGGTTTCTCACACGCTTCCATATTGTATTGAGGTTTATCCCCCACTGGTTTCTCACACGCTCCC
>JAYMFT010140290.1:0-12840 GCA_038088735.1 Panulirus argus
TATATATATATATATGAAGCGATCTGGCTCTTTGATTTCCATACTGACAGAGTTCAGTCCGTCGAAGGGGTTTTGACTACACCAGCTTGCCCGTCCTTCTCTCTCTCTCTCTCTCACACTTATGAGCTTTCGCGCATTTGCAATCGGCGCAATAATACACACACACACACACACACACAAACACTCTCTCTCTCTCTCTCTTTCTCGTCCGTGAGAACGTTGATTAACACGCATCTAATCAGCCAACCCTGAGTCAAAATCCCTCCAGATCATTTTCTCAAAGAATTAATCCTAAGTTTAAAAAAAAAGGTATATTATTTACCATTATATACTTGATCGCTGTTTCCCGCGTTAGCGAGGTAGCGCCAGGGAAAAAGGAAAAGAAAGAAGGCACATGTCGAATTTCTCTACACTCTCACTCCTTCCCAGAGTACAGCAGGCTTCCGAGTGCACCCACCCGGCTGGAGATGTGAGGATGTGTCATAATCGTAAAAGTTGAAGAACAGGCGATTCGTATGTTCACTAAACGGTAGATTGCCGCCTTAATTAGCCTCGCGAGGGACCCCCGAGCATCGCTAAGTATACCCATCGGGCTTTATTGTTTGCCTACATCAGAGGAGCGTTATTTCCCTGTCGGAAATAATGTAATATTTCCGGTGGCTTAGCGGGCCAGCTGCAGTGTCAAGGCCTGCACAGCAGGGGGAAAAAACATCAAGCGGCACAGCGGCTCATGCTGTGGTGGTAGTGGTGGTAGTTGTTGTTGTGGTGGTGGTGGTGGTGGTGGTGGTAGCCCTGGGAATAGTAGTTAAAAGCCTGAGGTTAAGTCGCAACCAAGGATTCGAAGCCCGCCGTTTGGCCCGCACCGTCTCTTGCCCCGGTCTGACTCACTCGTGGGTTCGACTCCCATCACTGGGTCACTGGGTTACCGGGGTATTTTGGTTACCAGGGTATCAGTTAACCGGGGTATTAGTGTTACCGAATACAGGACTGCATTAGCAACAGGGTGGTCAGCTCTCCTGGGGTATGAGATCTGGCCCCACCAGAGCCAGGAATTCCCATGCCCCGGGTTATGTAGGTCCCTTGGCCCCGCGGGGCCAGCTGCTGGTCAGCCGGGGACACGGACCAGACCACCATAGACCCCCCTGGGGTGAGGCCGTCTTAAGGGTCTGTACCATTCTAGAGGTAGCCGAACGCTTGAATTGCAGTCTCTCACCTCGCCATACTGACTACTTTAGAAGTCGCTCCTTGGGAAGGAAGAGTGAAATTGAGGGTGGAAGTTGCGTGGGACTGAAGCCTGTACAGAGAACATGAGCCTCGTGTCATCAGTATATTTTCTACTCAACCATGTTTTTAACCATTTCTTTATTACTACCTCTCTTCACCCCTGCTTTATTACCTCTACTCTTGAATCCTGATTTTTATTACCCCTACTCTGCAACCTACTTTTATCATATATACTCCAAACCCATAGTTTTACTAACCTCTACTTTGGTTTATTACCTCTGCCCCACTCTAAACCCCTGGTTTAACTGTCACACTCCTCTAAAACCCCGCAGGTTTTATTACCTGTACTCCCATCACCCTGGTTTTACTACCACTAAAACCACCCTCGTTTTATTACCTCACAGCTCTAAACCCCTAATTTTACTACTACTACTCTAAACCCCCCCATTGTTTTATTACCTCTACTCCTGACCTCCAACAGGATAAAACCTCTCCCTTCCTCCTCTCCCTCATTAAACCCACTCTCACCCCCTCCCCCTCTCACCATGACCCTTAAAACCTCCATTTCACCCCCTCCCCTTTTCAAAGGGGGACCCAGCGACACGACTTCACTAAACGACCGGAAGACGACCATAAACGACATTGATGGTTAACCCGATAATGGACGACATGTGACGCATGCGTGGTCAACCCAGACGCTTATTACCATCCGTCCCACCCACCCACACACACACACAAACACACGCCATCTCGCCACCGTCACCTCCTGCCACCGGAGATCCCACGTCCCTGGGTTGCAGTTCGGCACTACAACCATATCGAGACCCCCCCCCCACCCCGCCTCTTCCTCTTTTTTTACAGACCCACTGGCTATAATCCGCATTTAATCTATGTACTTTCAGCCTCTGCCTCATATTTCTATAATAAACTGCTAAACATCACCGCAGTCAATAAATCTCATGCCTATTATCACACGAGAGAGTCGTTTGGTCGTATGAATAACAAAAAAAAAAAAAAAGAGCTAATGAGGAAGGACCAGACGAAGGCAACGGGGATGGCAACGGAAACAAGAGAGCTGAGTTACAGCAAAAGGTTATAGGCCATAAATTTGTCCACCGTGGAAGAGAGGAGAATGGAAGGAGGGGGGGGAGAGGGGCAAGACTTGTTTACAACCTTGGTTTCTTAATCAATTTGGCAATGTCGGCGGTGAGGAGTTCCCCGAAGGATGCAGAGGAAGAGGAGCAGCCGCCTCAGGTCGAGGCAGGAAGACAGACAAAGAACTTCTTAGAAAAGATGTGAAAAGAAGTGCTGTTGTCGGTATGGACTGAGCGTGTATGGAATGAGACTGGGAATGCAAGACGCATGGAGGTTGTTCGGTCGCAAAGAAAAGAGATTACGCCCAACGAGTACAGAACTCCCTCTCCCCACCGTACTGGATAAGTAATCAATTACAAACAAGTAATTACACACACACACACACACAAGCAACAGGCCCGTCGGACACATGACAGATGGAAGCGAAGGGGGAGACGGGAAACACACCAAGCCAGAACTGGAGTCTACTTCGACTCTTCCAGAATAGCTATAGCTGTTCCAGTGAGAGGAGGAAGGAGTGGGAGTGTTGTGAGGGTGGAGTCTGGTAGAGTGGGGAGTGAGGAAAGGGGCTAATTACCCCCGACAGACACCAGGTCCTCTGGGTGTTGAGGGAGGGAGGCACCAGATGGGAGGGGCGGTGGAGACAGAGGACGTGTTTTGCGATAATTACGTCTATTCATCTACTCGTCATTCATCGCCATGGCTTCCGAAGTGATGGCGGAGTCGGTGGCGGTGCATGTGTGTCTGTGTCGTCAGTAACACTCGTCCAGTCAAAAGGTCGAAGAACACACCCGCAAAACCTCTCGCACTTTACAGACGTCAACACCGGAATATTAACTATGATTCACGCGAACTACCCCAGCAAGATTTCTGTGCCTCTCGGGTATCCCACGTATTCCCTGCGTGTCGTATAGGGCGACTAAAAGGGGAGGGAGCGGGGGGCTGGAAATCCTCCCCTCCTTTTTTTCACTTTTCCAAAAGAAGGAACAGAGAAGGGGGCCAAGTGAGCATTTTCCCTCTAAGGCCAAGTCCTCTGTTCTTAACGCTACCTCGCCGACGCGGGAAATGGCGAATATGTATGAAAAATAAATCATATGTGCATTACACATGACAGGTAGAGAATGGATGTAAGAGGATGATGCCTTTCTTCGTCTGTTCCCGGCGCTACATCGCTAACGCTGGAAACGACGACCAAGTAATCAAGTACTTAATATAAGTTCCTAATTACATTTAACAACAAGAGGTAATCACCAAGAGGGTTAGGTATCTGTAACGGTGAAGTGGTACGTGTCCCTGGAACAGCAGACGGACTGGAAGTGGGCTAAGGTCATGGAATCTTAATCACCTGGAGTCGAGGTCCACGTGCTCAGTCGGGAGCCGAGGACTTGCTGAGCCCAGTCCGCTTCAGGGGTGAGTTTTGTGGTCCGAGTCGGTCTGAGGGCCGGAGGAGGCCGGAGGAGCGAGACCGTGAAAGACCCTTTTACTAAGGACGTATATGTTGAGTATTAAAAAAAAAACCGGTGGAGACCCGCCTGACGGGGAGGCAAAGACGGGGGAGTTGGGGGTCTCCTTGGGGCGTGGTCGGGTGGCTGGCTAGCTGCCCCCACTAATCACCCACCTCCGCCAACCATCACCCCATCAAACGTCCCTTCCTCTCCCCCTCCGTCCGTCCGTCCGCCCCTGGCTCATCCCGGCGCCGCCTCCATATCCCCGCTACGGCCTCATCTGCATACAGCAGTAACTGCCGCCGGGTTATACCACCTTCGTGTGTATCTGGCCAGTGTGGCGATCGAGAGGCTCCTGAGAGGCAAGGCAGACGGACTAGTGGCAGCCCGAGACGACCACCCCCCCCCCCCCCAACGCCTGACAGAGACGACGACGAAGACGACGACAAAGACCCCCACCAACAGCTACGACGACCGGTATAAACGACTCAACTGCCTGTGGCCACGAGCCAACACGACCCACTCACGAACAGTCTGCCGTCCGCCACGGCCGTCCGCTGTAGCAACGACATCTACCCACGGAAACGACCAGTGCGACCTGCGCGACCCTCCGCTGACAATGAAGAACTAACCTAACCAACGACAGCCCACGACAAATGTGGCCATCAGCACCGATAAACTGGGAGGGCGTTCCAGGAAACAACACTTGTGCCTCCTGCAGCAGCACACCACAGTCGCTGGGCGTTCCGCGGAACACTTGCGTTTCCACGCAGCGCAGCTCGATTATTAGGTGTTCCATGGAACACTTGTGTCGCCAGCGGTAATGCCATGGGTGGGAATATAGAATATAAAATACCAACAGCACATATGTATTAAGCTGCATGGCCAAAGTAGCAATTTTCTCCAAGTTATGAGCCAAATTAAGTCCCAAGTTAAGCCTTGTTTACTGGTGGCACAACTCAAGTTTTTCATACGTTGGGAAACGATTGTACAAAGTTCCGAGACTGTCTGGTGTGTTGGAGCTTTTGAGTTACGACCCACGGTTACACTACGGGTTCGACTACGTATATCTCCCTGCGACGGACGTGAGACTGGCGTACGACGGACGTAGAACGGACGCACGTAGGACGCACAACGGACAGGGCGATCCCCAAGTGCACATGCCACCAGTGGTTTGGTACGGGACACAACTGCTGAACACCACTGGCAGCGGTGAATAAGGAACCCCACCACCGGGAGCGACTGAACCTCCACTGATGCAATGCGCACCACTGGTAGGAAAAAAGAGAGGAACTTGAACCATCACAGACAGCAAGAGGCACCAGTAGCAGCAGGAAGGAGCACGAGTGGCAGCAGGAAGGAACACCATCGGTAAGCTGTAAGGAGCACCGCTGGCAGCAGTAAGGAACACCACCAACGCCAGCAGGAAGGAGCGTCACAAATCAATAGCCTCCCAGGGCAGGTCCCACGCCCGCTGCTCTGCCACCTGCCACCCCCTACGCCCTCTGCTGCCACCTGCCACACCCACGCCCTCTGCTGCCATCTGCCACACCCACGCCCTCTGCTGCCAACTGCCACCCCCACGCCGTCTGCCGCACCCACGCCCTCTGCTGCCACACCCACGACCTGCGCTGCCACACCCACGCCCTCTGCTGCCACCATAGATATGAAAACTCGATGACCGTAGAGTAATCAGAGACCAGGATGACCTGGGTGACCTGTAGCCTATGAGATGAGAGGACTGGATGAACTGTGAACTAATGGACCAGAAGCTTACCTGACCTCTAACCTGAAGCATCATTACCTGTAACCTGGGGGGACCAGAAGCCTACGTGACAGCTGACCTGGGGTGACGGAGGCTGACCCGAGAGAAAAGAGGACAAGGTAACCTCTGACCTGGGAGACCAGGGACCTACGTAACCTCTGACCCAGAGGAACAAATACCTACATGACCCCTGACCTGGGATACCAGTGGCCTGCGTCGCATTCTGACCCGAGGAAACAGAGGCCCGCATAACCTTTGACCTGAGGAGCCAGAGACCTGTGTGACCTCTGACCTGAGAAATCACAGAGGCTTACATGACCTCTGACCTTGGAGACCAGAGGAATGAGGGGAGGTGGTAAAACGTACAAAGCAAGATGGGAATAACAAACACAGAACAACTTGATGAGGAAAAGAAGATAAATTATTGCTGGGTTCGTAATGTCGTGTGTGTGTGTGTGTGTGTGTGTGAGGGAGAGGAAGGACGTGAAAGGGAGAAATGTACTGGCCAGGACACCGACACAGGGAGTGTGAGGGAAGGGAGTGAGTGAGAGTGAGAGAAGAAAAAAGAGAGAGAGAGATTGCCATCAACTCAATACATCAGAGTTCGTCAATTACCCACCAGTCGGCGCTGGTGGCGCTGGTGGTGGGTGGGTGGTGCTGGAGATGGCGCTGCTGCTGGTGGTGGAGTGGTGGTGGTGGTGGTGGTGGTGACCCACCAATAAGGAGGAGGGAGAGAGGGAGAGAATCCGAGCGGTATCTCCGTCGCTATCGGGCCCCAGCGCGGCGTCTACGGACGGCCCCGAGCGATCCCGAGCGATACCCTTCGTCACGGATCATCGCTGGCCTCACCCCCCACCCCCCAACCCACCACCCGACAGCCGATGAATATATGATGAACAAACGCGGCTCGTCCCTCGGCTGATGAGGAAATAGCCGAGCGCCCGCAAGACTGGCTCGTGTGCAACCGTTGAATACAAGGCTAATGAAGTGATGATTACAAAACAGCCTTATCTGTACAAGCTGATGAGGAAAAAGGGCTATAACTCACTCATGCATGATGAATAAAAGGTTATACCTGACACACACGAGTAAAAGGCTATACTTCACACACACACACACGTGATAAAAAAGGCTATAACTCACTCATACATGATGAATAAAAGGCTATACCCCACACACACACACGCACACGATGAATAAAAGGCTTTACCTCACACACACACACGATGAATAAAAGGCTTTACCTCACACGCACACCATGAATAAAAGGCTTTACCTCACACACACACACGATGAATAAAAGGCTACACCTCTCACACTCACACACACACACGATGAATATACGGCTATACCCCACTACTGCACGATGGTATAACAGGCTTCCTTCAGCCTTCAGGACCCACAGATCCCTTATCAATAGATGAACCAGTAATACATGGATGCTGCGCTCCGAGACAAAACACGCACAATACAGTAAGCAATACACGGCTACAGTGGAAGGCATCGAGGTCTCCGCCGGTGCTTACCTCAGGCATTGGAAAGTGATCCTTCTAATCCACCAATGTAATTAAATAATTATCTGCAAATGTAATTAAATAACTATCTGCAAATGTAATTAAATAACTATCTGCAAATGTAATTAAATAACTATCTGCAAACGTAATTACGTAACTATCTGCAAACGTAATTAAATACCTATCTGCAAATGTAATTAAATAACTATCTGCAAACGTAATTACAAACGTAATTACATAACTATCTGCAAACGTAATTAAATAACTATCTGTAAATACAATCAAATAAATATCTACCTGTAAATATAATCAGATAACATACTTTCTATGTTTACATACAACAGGTGTTGCAGACGTCCTTCTCCAGACGAAGGCTTGACAGACGTGGTGGCACTAAGCCCATCCTATGCCCCGCCCCTCGCAGCAGTGCCACGAGACACACACACACACACACACACACACACCTCTAACCCCCCCCCCCACATCCTTGCCGCAGTGCCAGAAATGGCAGCGGTGCCACTTGACATCCCCGCCGCTGCCACAGTGCCAAGCAAGACAACAGTGCAACCAGACACGCCGCTTCACCCCCCATCAACACTACCACCCTTGAGGCCAGGGTGCCAGCGAGGACAGTGTCCCGGGGAGGATAGCTCCACACAAGTTAAGGCGGGTATATATATGGGGTTAAGGGAGATACCCTTAGCGTGACGGCCTTTACCTAAGGTCATAGTAAAGGCTGCCAGAATATATACTGGGGTGGTGTGGGGGCAGGGCGCTACGGGGCGGGGGCGCTCCAGGGCTGGCGGGGCGGGGGGCGGGGCATGGGGCAGCCCCCGCATACCCTGACAGATACCATCGACCATCGTGTTCGTAAATTTCAGCGTCGCGAACTGCGCCCCGATCTACAGCCCCGCGCTGATTGGTGTTGCCGCGTCGGGGAGGAAGAATGGCGCTTCTCCCTCCACGCGATTGGCTCCGTAAGTGAATAGGATTTTATATCTGCCAATCTCACGTGAGGCTCTGGGCTTGGCTGGAAGGAAGGCTGGAAGGAAGGCAGGCAGGCAGGCAGGCAGGCAGGCAGGCAGGCAGGACTTCCACACTGAGATGCTGGAAAAGACAGGGGGAAACAACAGCATCCGGAATGCTTCATGGAGATGCCACAACCTGACGAAGTGACTGCCGAAGAAGTATAGTTCGTAACCTCGGCTCCTCCGTCGTCAGGCCCGGCATATGCCGCACCCCCAGGGATGAACCACCTCCCGGGAAAAGACGAAACAACGGCTACGAAGTGGGTTCCATGACTAATGACCCGTTAGCTCCGGCCGGTGCTGCCGTTGGCTCAAAGGCCTCCTTCCGTTCTTCGTCAACGGCTCTTGAAGACGCTCCTGCAGACCATCCGGCCAACCTCCCGCGCCAAAGACTCCTACTCCTTCGCTGCACATTATACATCCTCTCTCCTTCTCTCCCTCACTCCCTCCCTCCCCTCCTGCTCCTCCTCCTCCTCGCCCCTTTTTTTTTTTTATGGACACAGGATTCACACGAGAAACAAAGGGCGTGACGGGAAGATATTAAGTCCAGCAGTAAAACAGGAGAATAAATGCCACGATCATTTACACCGCCAGGGTTCTAAGTTAGGTGGGAGCGCTCTTGTTGTACTCGTGTGATGTGTTGTGGTTAAGATGGTAATGCGTATACGTCTGTGTTATATCTACAACAGGTATGCAAATTATGTGCCAAGAGACCATATGAATGTATTATATATATATATATATATATATATATATATATATATATATATATATATATATATATATATTGTGGTCTGCTTTAGCCATACAAGAATCCAAGGTCCTTATGAGGGATCGAGGAGCTCAAAAAGGCCCAAGGCCAAAGGTCTGTACCTGTGTAGAGACATTTATCTCACCACTGTCCTCAAGGCCAATACATTTATCATTATCATTATCACTTAATATAATTCATCATTAACGAGGGTTTGTGGTAATGAAGCCCGTCCTTTCATCCATAAACGAATAAATCTCGTAAATGAATAAATCTCTTGGTGTTTATCTCGATGTATTTTATCAGCACGTTTGAGACCCCGAGGTGCGCGGGGCTAGCTGTCGATGGCCGGCTGATATCATTTGCATCAAGGCGTGTATAGGAGGCGCGGCGCCTCACACGACTTAAACATCCCCCCCACGCCTCAAGGTAGTAAATCCTGACAGCATTTTACGAGCTCTCTCTCTCTCTCTCTCTCTCTCCACTTCCCCAGCATAAAAGAATGATAAAACACACACACACACACACACACACTAAACTTTCATCCCCTTGAAATGCGGTATCTGTTGCCTTGTCCTCTTCACTTACTCGGCTTCTCTTTAGCATTCGCTGCTCTGGTGGCTTGTTGCCGCCGCCTTCCAACCTCCAGGCGATTAAACTCTCTCTCTCTCTCTCTCTCTCTCTCTCTCTCTGTACCTCTACCTCCCTCTCCACACGCCCTTATTAATACCAGTCTACGGTCAACTACACAGTCTGCCGCCGCCTACACACAGTCTACCATCACCTGCCTCCATAAATCGCGGGTTTACGAGCCGGTGGCCCCACGTACCCGGCGGGGGGCATAAAGAGTTAACACCTTTTTGTTCACACGTGTTCAGCGGGCGACGCGCGGCGCGGCCCGCTACCGGGAGAAGAGGGCGCGCCCCCGACCCCTTTCCTTAGCCAAAGGGCGGGCCAGCGCCCTGCTGCACTACCCCCATACATGGGGAGCCACCTGCTGGCACCCGCTCGCCATTACTGTCTGGCTGGGAGGCTTTACCGAGCAATCATTGCCATCTGAGCGGCTACCGTGATGCTTCCACCCGCGCCATCACCGCCAGCACCGTCTGAGCGACCACCGTGCCTCCTGTTGATCCAATCACCGCTCACCTGAATGGCTCCTGAACGTTTCTTAGCCAATCAGACGCGCCTAAATGGCTCCAGAACGTTTCCTCGCCAATCAAACCCACCTTAATGGCTCCAGAACGTTTCTTCGCCAATCAGAACCACTTAAATGGAACCTGAACGTTTCCTCACCAATCAGAGCCACCTTAATGGCTCCAGAACGTTTCCTCGCCAATCATACCCACCTAAATGGCTCCAGAACGTTTCCTCGCCAATCACAGGCACCGAATTGGCTCCTGAACGTTTCCTCGCCAATCAAACCCACCTGAGTGGCTTCTGAACGTTTCCTCGCCAACCAGAATCGCCTGGATGGCCACTGGATCCTAACAGAACCATTACCCCTCACCTGAGTGGCTGCTGATCGTGCAATGGTCTTTCATCTTATAGCTGCTAATCGTTTGGGGGACCTACACAAACGTCTTCTGAACGTTTAGGGACACACGATGATGCCTCCTGAACGTTTAGGGATACATGCGAACGTTTGCTGAAGGGTCAGGGGGCCCACGAAGGCGTCTCGCTAACGTTCGGGGAACCCATATGTTCGTCTGACTAAATGTTTAATGGAGACTTAACGAAACGTTTAATGGAAGACTTAACGAAGCGTTTAATGGAAGACTTAACGAAACGCTTAACGGAAGACTGAACGAAACGTTTAATGGAAAAGGCTTAACGAACAGAGTCTATCACCACCATCTGAGCTCCTATTGGATGTTGACTGACCACATCATCTCCAGCTTTTATCTTTTCTTTTTTTACGTTAGCTGAGACGGCAGGGGCAGCTGAGGCCCTAATCAAGGCCGTCCCATTAACACTATATATATATATATATATATATATATATATATATATACCCTAGCCTGAGCCAGGTACTCATGTTATCGACCAGCCCCTAAGGGTGGATGAACGGCTGGGTTGACTGGGTTTACTTAACATTCAATCACCGGCCATCACCACCTGGTCGGCTACTGGACATTTATTGACTTCTGAAGATTTAATGACTTCAGCGTCCCAGCTGACCACCTCCTGGCCGGCTCCTAAACGTTTAAAGGCCCCGTCTTGACCATCTGAGCCGACCCCGAACGTTTTTTTTTTGGTACCACATGGCTAACTGCTATACGTTCTCTGGCCCACCACGACCATCTGATCGGATCCCGAACGTAGCTTCTTGAACGTCTCCTGGTCTATGGCCATTGGGAACGGATCCTGAAAACGTTTAATCACCATCTGGCAAGGAACAGAAAAAAAAATAAGTTGACTGATCCATCGCCACCACCAACACCACTTCTAAAACGTTTACGAATCCGTCGTCACCACCACCACCAGCTGGGTGGAACGGAGAACGTTTGCTGGCCTCGACCAGCTGACAGCCACGCAAAAATACTGCCGTCTGACTTACCAACTCGACCATCTCACACTGCAAGATTGCCTCGGGTTGCTACCCACACCAAGGGCTTCCCCCTGACCCACACCCCTCGTGGGATGCCCAGAGCCCCTTTCATTCCCAGTCCTCACCTCGCAGCCACTACGCAAAAAAAACACACCGGGGAAAAGCTATTCTTGCGTCAACAGAAACTTTGCTTTGCCGTCTCGAGGACATCAGCACCTCTCTGAACGAACAGAAAGTAGTAAAAAAGAAATCTGGTATTCCTGTGGTACCTACACCGGATGGGGGGGGGGGGTACCTTCCCCCACCTGGGACATTACTGCCACATTTGGCGAGGTACCTTCTTCACCTGGAACACTGTTGCCACACTCGAGGAGGTTCCCTCTGCACCTGGAGCACTGTTTGCACACTTGGGGAGGTACCTCTCCTGCTTGGGACACTATCGCCGCACTTGGGGAGGTGCGCCTTCTCCACTCGGAATGCTGTTTCCACACTTGGGGAGGTGCGCCTTCTCCACTTGGAATGCTGTTTCCACACTTGGGGAGGGAGCGCGTGGGATGGGCGGTAGTGGTGGTGGTGGCGGGGGAGGCGAGAGCAGTGGGCGGGGGAGAGGCTAAGGTTTATTACGACCACTCCATCACCACCTCACCAAAGCCCATCACAGCTTATCTGATACACTCTGCAGCCCCACTTCAAAAAAAAAAAAAACTGACACGGGCAGTCCTCTCCTGTCCTCCCCAACACAAGTCGTAGGGGGGACTCCTCCATATCCCTGTCCTCTCCAACACAAGTCCTTGGGGAACTCCTCTTCATGTCTGTTATCCCCAACACAAGTCCTAGGAGGGGGGGGGGGACTCCTCCGTATCCCTGGCCTCCCCAACACAAGTCCTAGGGAGACTCCTCCACATCCGAAGACCCTGACAGTCTGCTTCAGGTCTCTCTGGCCTCGGGAACACGCGGATCCTGGCTTCCCACTAACGTGGGTGGGGCGTGGCTGGCCATGCCCCTCCCCACCCACCCACCCACCCACCCCCGTGTGCTGCACACAGACTGCTTGGGGACCCGCCATCTGAGTGGGGTCTCGTCGCAGCTGGTGAGGGGTCAACCAAAGGAAAATATAATCCAATCTCTTTCAAACTATCTTTCGTTTTCTTTGGCCAGGGAGGCTATATGGATGGTTCACTGGCCTTTGTGTACGGCTGTACATGTGTGCTTGTGAACGGCTGTACGTACGAAATGTTCAGTTCCACACTTGTTTGTGTGTGTGTGTGTGCAAATAAGATCTCAAATACCAGGTATGCAAGCATGCGTAATCACCCACGTCTATAGCACGGTTCGACGTGTGTGTGTGTGTGTGTGTGTGTGTGTGTGCTTGGCGTGCGTTTCCTCACCCACCCCCCTCTCCTGGGGGCAGCAGGATCGGCACCCCGCCAGTAATGTACAATCTTCATATTCATGCGGCCGCGTCCC
>JAYMFT010140301.1:0-12839 GCA_038088735.1 Panulirus argus
TATATATAGCATATATTTTTTTAGCTGTGGAAAGTCTCTGACTAGATCTGTAATATGTGGATATTTTACAGGTACCACCGCACGATGGTTTTGGGTTGTGTTTTGGTATTTGGTTTGGTTGACCATTTTGGTTATAACATTATTTCGTGAAGTGAAGATTTGGTGGACCTGCTGATTGTGGACTCGATGACTCTCGACTCACAAAGGAGACTGGTTGGGCGAAGGATACTGGAATCCCAGTCTGGGACAATTCGCTAGGAGGATCCCGCATCGGTATATGTTGGGATCTCTCACCTCAAGTCGACTACCGTCATGTCCTTAAGGTAAGTTAGTGTAGGTAAATTTCTGATATTAGATTTTTGTTGTTGTTGTTGGCCTTTCTCATTGCTGTTGTCCCAGTTTATTGCACCATTATTCGATTTGTAAGATTTGATGTAAATTTATTAAGATAACTCGAGGACAGGGTAAATTTATTAAGATAACTCGAGGACAGGGCATACTGGTCATTTACTACCCTGCAACCAGGCTGACCGCCCCCTTACATTTACACTGTGAAATGAAGGTGAATTGAATAAATGGTCCGCTTCATATCTGGTGGCAGCTCAGGTGGGATAAATCACATCAATAATGGACAGCAGCGAGGAGAGGCAACAACATTTTATGACTACTGGTATGGTAAAGGAGTCGCTGCTAAGTCTGTCGTGTACAGTGCTGGATGTGAGGATAAGGTGGAGTTGTCAGGGATGAAAGAAGTGATAACTCACAATATCTCAAGTCCTTTACATTGTATATTTAGTGACCCACATTGATACCTAATGTGTACAGTGCCTTAACTCCGTTTCCTGGTGAAGTTGTCGATGCTTGGCTTATTATCAGCCATTTTTTTTAACATCAAAGGTAGGGAATAGTAAGTTCTATCATGTATTTTCTAAAGCAAGTCGGACAGGGGATAGCAATAGGGGACAAAGACATAGTGATTTTATCAAGGAACTGTAAATATTATTGAATGCTAAGAAGAGGAACTCATACCAGATTATTATTAGTCAGATTGAGTTTAAGAATAAATTGTAATGAAGATTAACTAGTACAGTAAGGAAAAAGGTTATTTATGATTATAGTGATGGGATGCTGGTGACGGGAACTACGGGTGTGGGAAGAATTGCTGAAGGACAACACTTGTAATGATAAAGTGGGCAGTGTTATTTCCGGGTCTCATCTTGTGTGTGTTGAGTAATCCAGTGTTATGCAGTGGGCTTTGTTTACGACGGATCTCAAACAATCGAAAACTTGTATGCGAACTCCAGTAGCTATTTGACGTAATTTCTTTTGTGTGCCTAAGTAGAGATGAGCTATTATTTTGTTATATCTTCGTGTGAATGGCCGTATAAGTGGACTGTCTAGATGTGAAGGTAAACTGAAGACCCTCCAGTCTGTGAGTAAGAGGAATTACTCTCGTATCTGACAGATGGATACCGTTTTCCTGGAACTTCTTGGTTGGCTGCTGGGTTGAAAAAATGGAATATCAAGCAGAGGAGTGCTACTCGTAATTCTCAAAACTCTATATCCAGGATTAGTATTAAGGCGGGTGATGTAACTCGGGTGTGGCTACAGAAAAAGTAGTATTGTGCTTAGTCGGTATTCTAGCAGAGTAGTGGTTTGGTCTTATATGGTCCGTGGAGGAGTGTAGTGAACCAAAGAATGGTTCAGTACACTGGGGTCTGTGGCTGGTGCTTGGGTCTTTGGCTGGTGCTGAGGTCTGCGACTGGTGGTGGCTGTCAGCACCTAAACATTTGGTTAGTAACAAACATTCCATCTGAAAATGGATTATTTCAATTCTCTCTCCAAGACTGGACACACTCGACTGACGACCATATGTAAGGGAATATCTGTCTCATCATTCTTGTGACTGATCTAGAGCCCTGGAAGATGGAGATTTTAGGTCTGTTTGGGAAAGTTGGAATTTCCGATCCTTTTGGGTACGAGCTCATCTTTCCAGGAAGGAGACCAGCGCCTGGAATACTGATCAGTTTTTTTCCCCTCCTTTTTTATGTGAGTCACACGCGACCGGGTAATGATTACCCTGACCCCTGAGTAACTGTGCGGCGTCTCCCACAGGACCTTCAGCAAGGTCGAATTCCGATGCGACCTTTCCTGGAGCCGCCCCAGAGGAGGGTGCGCGCCCTGAGGAGTCCAGCGTGATGGTATCGCCTCCACCTGCAGTGTAGTGGTAAGGTGGGTACATGACTCCAGTGCGTTATATAGAGAGTACATGACGCCAGTGTTACATGTGGGTGTACATGACTCCAGTGTGTTACATCTGGGTGTACATGACTCCAGTGTGTTACATGGGTAGTACATGACACCAGTGTGTTACATAGGAGTGTACATGACACCAGTGTGTTACATGGGGAAGTACATGACTCCAGTGTGTTACATGAGGTGTACATGACTCCAGTTTGTTACATGGGGAAGTACATGACTCCAGTGCGACAGGTAGAGGGTGTCCACTTCCACGTCATCAAACAACAAACATTGACGAAAACTCAAAACTCAATAAATATTTCTTTCCGGTCCACAGGAAGCAATGTTTCCAATCCGCACGGATGGATTTCTTTTCTTCTTCTTCTTTGCCGTCTTGAACGATGAAGGTTGACAGCAGCTTTCTTGATGTTCAGTGTCCAGAGAAAAGATGTTGTCTTAAGACACTGTTTCCCTCCTCGGGGATTTCTTTGCTGTTTATGTTACTGATCGCTAATCATGGCCGCCGGGGCTGACCCCCAGGTGGCTGCTGGCCACGGGGAATTACCCTCTCGACGGAGGCGCTGAAGGACGTCCTTACAGACGATGGATGACCTTCAGGGAAAGGGAAAGACGTCCTTTCGTGTGTGTGTGTGTGTGTGTGTGTGTGACCTTGGCGGGTCAGACGCTGCAGCTCGGGGAAGGCCCGCGAGTTGTGGTGCACACGCGATTTTCCCGTAGCTTCTGCCTCAGGGCACGAGGGTGGTACTTGCTGTACTTTTAGACCCAACGGGACAACCACATGCTCGCAGATTCCCCAGGAGGCTTACGAGAAACGCGATCGTCAAGTATTTCACATCGATTCGTCAATATCAGTCGGTACCTTGTCCAAGACCTTTTATTTCTTTTGGTCGGTAGAAAGTATGGTTGTTCGCAGAAATGTTCGCTTGCAAGTGCGGCCGTCAGCAGGAACGGTTTCCAGCAGGTATGGCCACAATAGGCATGGTCGTAACAGGTTTGGTTGCCAGCAGTCATGGTCGCTAATTGGGATGTACACATTAAACATCCTCTCCCATCCCAAAACTGTCGACGTTTTTATCACCTCCAGATAACATAAAAGGCTTTCATTACGTCCAGTTAAAGCTTGGCCAGTGTGCGGACAATCAAATCCTCAAAAGTTCTCCAGTTGATGAGCTGAGAAAACGCTTCTGTGATGTAAAATCCTAAAGAATTCGGATTTTGGCTTTCCTAAAAGAAGTTTGATTTCTTTATTTCCCAGGCTAGGCGCTATGATTTGGCCAAGACATCATAGATGCTGAACAAACGGCTGTATAGAGTTATGAAAGAATAGGTGAATATATGGCAAGTTACAGTGCCCGCAGAAAACATTGTACCCCTTCACTATATTTCCAAAGGCGATACACGGCAAGGTTTATCATACGTGTAAGAATATGACGCTCTCAGGGTGAAATCATCGTACATCTGGTCGGACACCAGTGTTTCTAACGGTTTCAGGACCAGCAACCTGCCTCAGTGTGCCTCAGGCTATCGTGATTTTTTTTTTTTTTTACTGTACTACTTCATTTCTGGAAATTTTTCTTCTGGGTGTCGTACTTCTTCCACCTATAGTTCGGATGGTTGGTCCTTACCTCTCTAAGGAGAAGAAAGCCCGAATTCTCGCTGAGAGCCAATGAAATGTTGGCACACGAGATTTCTAGGCGTACTGGGCGCTCAGAGCACACGATCAGGCGACTTCCTCCTGCAACACCTCAGTCAGGAGATTAAGACCCTATGGACCTAGAATACTTCCGGAACCTTGCCAGCTCCATGCCCAGGCGTCTGGTAATCAAGGTCAAAGGAGAAGTGAAAAAGTAATGAAATGTAAGTGCGACATCGGCTTTGAAAATGTACGTGGGTTGGGGGTTGACGGAGAAGGTTTTTTTGCAGTGTCCTGCTTCACGAGACATGACTCTAAAAGTCTAGGAACTACAGACTACGAGGATCCAGTGGCGTCGGGAAGAGAGAAAACAGGAATCCTGGCTCTAGACCGTTTATACAAAAAATAACTCAAGTTCATTTTCTTGCTTGGCATCAAACGCCTCTCTCTCAAAAAAAGTGGAAGTATTACTTCTTTTTCAGTTAGGAAGAGAAGTCAGAGTTACGCCACAGATCAAGTCCGACCAGCTACTAAAAACGGAAATCTCTCCAAAAAGTAGCACGTACAGTCATTACTGTCTGACAGGTTGCCAGTTGCTTGAAAAGACGACCACCTTATGGCCAGTACCGGTCCTTGTGGCCGTGTCATTCCGCGGAAGGCAATATTTTAGGCTTCTGGTGACAGAGAGAGAGAGAGAGATGTTCGAACACTCAGGTTCTGTACTTTCACCGAGGCTGACTGAGTAGTCAGTCCCGCCGAGGAAGGGGACGACAACACGTAGTGGAAAGCAATCGGGCGAGATAAACAGAATATTTATAGAATCCGATGATCTTCCTTATGATAGAATGTCATTTGATAATACAAGAAAAAGACCTTTCTGTAGGAACGTGTCTGCCTGCCTTCTCCACGAACCTGGACATCTGATACGATCAATATGAAGCCCTGGTGGCGGCTTTCCCCTTCAGAGAGAGGCTGAGGCCGACGGAGTGTCACTAAACAGAAAGGAAGATTTCTTAAGGTGATGACCAGTGTCTGGTGCCAACGCGGTATCGTCTCGCTGGTATGGCTGCCCGAACTCTCCTACCACGTCTGGACGAAAACCAGACGACCATGCATTTCGTCCAAGTTTCTCCCAGATCCCGGAGTTTGGTCTTGCTCCCTCATGCACTCAGTCCGTGCGTAAGGTGATCCCACGCCATAGAAATATTTGCACGACCCATTACTCGTGGGAGACGAACCCTCTCGCCCGGTCTGACGTAGGCAATGGGGTCAGGAGGAGCAGTGGTGTCAGGTCATCTCCGCATGACGTCGTCCTCCTGGCTTCTCCTACGACAGAAATTCCAACGTAATGTCCCTTGTGGAGACGTTAACTCCTCCAGGGACTGAGGCGCTGCTTGGTAACGACCCTCTGTAAAGGCTGGGGTCATTCGCACGTTGCATGCTCCTCTTCTATTCGTTTTCAAATGTGTTGAAAACAGTTTTTTTTAATATGACTCGTTCAACTCAAAGTACTATGTTCTGAGTAGAGTCTGACGCTGGTATAACCAACATAAAGTCGAGGAAGGTGTTCCTGGCATAAGAGAGACTGACACTGGTGTAACCAACACGGGATCGAGGTAAGTGTGCCCACCGTACACAGAAAAGTGTAAGTATAAATCATCATAGTGTTGGATACGTTGAGCCAGCGACCACTGAACGCGTTCGTTCGGCGTCGGGTGTTCGGTGCAGCTGGGCCGCCCGCCTGACCCACGCGTGATGCTGTCCACGGTGCTCCCGCCTCCTGCGCCTCCTCAGCACACACAAAGGCTTCCCGGCCGCTTGTGTTTGCTCCGCTGAGTCTAACAGTAGCATCCCAGGGCTGTAGAACGAGTGTGTGTGTGTGTGTGTGTGTGTGCGTGTGTGTCGTCCTCAAAGAGATCGCTAGTACAAAGTGTACAAAGTATTAAAGACGTTTAAGCTAGGATGGTTTAGTGGGTTAGGAGAGTTTAGACGGAGAAATTAGAGAGAAACAAGGCGCTTGCAGAGTGTTGTGTGGCGTAGTTCTCCCAGTGTGCGAGTCGTTTACCGAATAGGTATTTATGGCGCCTTATCTAAACACCTTCTTCTACTGGGTGTGTGTGTGTGTGTGTGTGTGTGTGTGTGTCTGGTCCTGAACCATGGGACTTGTGAGTTTGTTTGGATGGCTTGTGTGTCTATATTGATGGCTCGTGTTTCTCTCTTGATGTTCCATGTGTCTCTATTGATGTCCGTTTGTCTCTATTGATGGTCCATGTGTCTGTATTGATGGTCCATCTTCTTGTTTGGACGGCCCATGAGTTTGTCGTCATTGCCAATGAGTTTATTACGAAGGCTCCATGGGTTTGTCTTCACTACCCAATCCTTTCTCTCTCTCTCTCTCTCTCTCCTCTCTAGATAGACTGACCCATCTAAAGGGTGCAACGTCCTGGGAGAGTCCCACATCGTCGTGCACACCTTCGGATATACGTTTCCAGTCCACCTGGACCGAGGAGGGTGTTTACCAGGCCACAAATGGAAGCACCACTCCCCTCATCCCTTCACTCCAAGACCAAAAACAAAAATCCTGCATCTTGCTCAGATTTAACCCACCTCAGTGACCTCAAGAAACTGAGTTATATCCACAAGGGAGCCAAACAGAGACGAGGGGCGTGGCGACATCTCACGCCCATCAGGCTCGCATCACACGCCCATCACACGTCCATCAGACTCGCTCCTCACAAACACTTCATCGGGCCAGAAATAGTTATTTCGTGGTCTTTACTGGAAAAGGGGAAAAAGTACCTTGAAATTTTCGTGTGATTCTTCCCCTCTCTTGAAAGCGTCTTGACCCTTACCTTTCACTGGGAGTGTCCTCAACCTATATACACAAGAGGACGGAGGGAAGCCAAACATATTTCCTTTTGTGATCTATGAATCGGAATACTTTAGAAATGTGTTATATAAAGCTAATCACCCTACAGTTAGTAACAAAGTAGTGCAGTACGTATATATGGTATCCTTTGTGTTATTGCACAACTGTGTATAAATATAAAATTGCCTCCATCCCCGTCCTATGACCTCTATGATACTTAAAGGAATATACAGCTTTCTTATGAATGCTTGATGCGATGAGTGTGAAAGCTGACTTTATGACCATGAAGTGGTCGAAGGCATAAAATCTATCGTAAACTCAAACAGGAATATCCATTATCCTCAATACTAAAAGGCCTTGAAACTCGACTTCAAACCCTTAACTCGTGATGGAAGAGACTGATGCTGGCAGAGATCTCCTCACTGTTACCCAAGTTCTCTCGGAACCAAACAGGACACAGTGCTGCCAACACGGGTCCATAAAAGTTCGTTCGTGTGGGAGTGCGGGGAGTGTGTGGCAGCTGGAGTGTGTTGATAGTAATGATTTGATATGATATAATACCTTGAATTTTCCAGTGATATTTGCATATGCTTGGTTTTGGCTCAGCTTGTTCCACCGGTCCATGACTCCTTTCCTGAAGAAATGCTTTCTTCATGTCCCTCCGTACACTTTGTCACGTCTCCCCGTACATTTCTCCAAGACCCTCCGTACGCTTACCTTGTCCTGGAGTCTTCTAATGTCGATGGGGTGTTTTATGTTAACATCCTCATGGCCTCTTAGGAATATATGTAATTATCATGTCTTCCCTTGCTTTTCTCTCTTCCAGCATTGATAGGTTGAAAGATTCCATCTTTTCTTAGTTGCTCACTCCATTCAATTTTGGAATCATTGTTGTTAATTGTATCTGGGTCCTTTCCAGAACCCTGTCTGGCCCTGCAAGTGAGGAGAACGGACTGCTACGACATGTTCCACTTGGGGCTAACGTACGTTGTGCATGTTTTCTTAAACATCTTGCCGTCCATGAACTTGAAGGCATTTTTGACTTTGACCAAAATCTAGTTTGCTTTCCTCGCGATCCTTCTCATATGCTGTTCTGGGGACGAAATTTGGTGCGATGCCGACTGCTGGATCTCTCTCACAGTGCGACACATATAACACGGCTTGGTCTGACTGAGACCCTCTCCAGATTTGATAAGCCAGTTGTCAGACCACTACTGCATCGTTCCCATGTCCCTCTGCAGCATCTCGCAGCACCTGCTGTCTCCCACTGTCTTCAGAGTTTCATCATCATCATCAGCAAACATACTCAGGTATGGAGTCACCTCTCAAGCAAATCATTTACGCTGCTGAGGAAAGTAATGCCCCCAGCAATGAGCCCTGGAGGACTCCACTTGTCCCTCTCATCCACCATGAGAAGGTTCCCCTGACATGTGTTATCTGTTCCCTCCCAGTTAAGGTGGCTGTTAATCCACTTGAGCAAGTCTCCTGTGCCTTCATCTTGGGCGTTTAGCTTCATCATCGGTCTTCTGTGAGAGACAGAAGTGTGTTGAGTGTGTGGGTGCGAGTGTACCGTGTGTCGAGAAGCAATTCAACATTTGAAACTAAACAGATATTTATCTTTTCCCTGGGTACACGTCTCTCATTCATTCATCTAGAGAAGACAAAGCTCCATTAGGATCTTGGTAAATAAAGTTTAGGGCAACAGTGCTCGACCATCATGTATCTGGTCACTGCTGCCTGGCAGTACATCAGAAGGAATAATCTAAATGAATGAAATGAAAATTACATAGTGATAGAATAACATCGTCTTTCTCCACCTTCCTCGATGATCTGAAAGGCAGACGCGACTGAGTTGGCTGCACGACTGTGGTTCGCCTCATAGTACATGAGGCTTCCTTATAAACCAATCTGGCGTGTATGTATAACACATCAACGAATCGAAAGTTGCATCATTTCCAGGAACCTTCTCAAAATTACCGATAACGACAGTGACATGGAACCCGGTTGATTTAACCAACTGTGCCGCTCGCCATGTGACATCCAGTATCAGTCTCTCAAGATAGATTCTAACAAACTACATGACAGTAGATGATGATCAACTGGGTAGTTATGGAGGAAGTTGAAGGCTCCTCGCAACACCACCGTCGACCCTGAAACTACAGAACTCGTCCTCTTGATCTCGGCTTCTTGAATCAAGTTTCGCAGAAGAAAGTATCAACGTCTTGGTGGCACTATTCAAGGCCGCGAAAGAACCAGTTTGAGAATACAAATGAGCTAGAATATCTCGCTAACCTCAGCCTCGCCTGCCTTAGATCCGTGTCGTTAGTCGCCGTTATGTTGCTTGAGATTCAACGTCTTATTGCTTTTCCTTCAGCTGCCAAGCGCTCACTCCTTAAGCATCCTCTCCAGTACTACTGCATCAAAGTCATACTTCTCATCTGCTCAGGCCGGAGGTTGCTAAACAGTTTAGCCCATCAGCTGGATGGATTTGGAAGACGTTCTATGAAGGCAGGTCTTGAATTTCAGGAGCAGAATTACTTCCCAGAGGCCGAGAATAATACCTCGACTTCCAGTTTGGAAATCACTGGCCTCTAAGACCCACCTTCGATGTTAGATCACACCAAACGTTGCATCCTGCCACATTAGCAAGGGCCACCGCCCAGTGCGACTCATTCATCAAAGGTTGAGCTCATCCCTTCCAGAGGCCAGCGAGGAATCAGACAAGAATCTTGTCTTGTGTTCTATCACAAACTTGCTTTGCTGTCCACTAATTGCATGCAATTATAACAAAAGAGAATCACGTTGGTTAATGTCCAGAACTTCATTAGTGCAAACAGAGTCAGATACATCTGTCAACCGAGATCAGATTCTCTCATTCTTTTCATCATTAAGAGTAAGGAAGTATCGCATAAACGAACCGTCTCAAAATGGTATATGATAAGGTTCTGGCAGGTGGCCAGTAGATCTCGCGGTTACAGTAAAGAGCAATAAAGTGGAAAGATGATTTAACATACTCCCGTTTTATTGTCTCTTGAGAGTATTTTAGGACAGATATTTTGGTCATCTTTAATTCGTGTTGACAATGCTTAATGAAGTGGGAGTGATAAATGCAGGTGGAAGTGAATCTGGAGGACTGAGGGTGATGGTGATGCAGACAAGGAAGAGAGTTTCTTGACACGCTTGAGTCCGATCTGGTGAGGAACCGATTGATTGGCTTCAGGCGTACAAGCCTTGGGTCAGAGCAGATAAAGCTGGGGTCTGTGCGGGTGAACTGTCTGTCTCTAGGACGTGCTTTGCGAGGGTGTATCCGCAAGAGACCACAGAAAAATGGAAGAGGTAAGTGGGAGGCTGACAGAGATTGCTGTACCGACGAATAGAACGAAGACTGTTCTCCCCAGCAGTGAAAGGGGATGCCCGTGATAGAAAGCCTTGTGCCAGAACCGTTGTATGATCGAGTGACTTATTAATACGACATCTGGAGTGCAGGAGCATCGTCTTAGGTCACGTCTCAGGTCACCGGGTTAAGGAGTGCGATCACAGAAGCTCATAACTGTGTGCGCTAGGACGGATGGAAGCCAAGGATTCTACTCTGTCAGAATTTCGGTCGAGGAGACCCCGGTCATGGACGCTAGGGTCTTTTTTCATCCCGTGTGAAAGAGTGATTGTGATTGTGAATTCAAGTAAAACGAGCATTATTTACTCAAGAGACGGGGTCTGTGGATGCAAGTGTTAATGAATCCAAGATGGATAAGGTTAGAATCTTAAAAATACAACGACAGACCCTTGGGAGACGGTCTAAGTTGGCCGTCCTGAAGAGGAATTGTTTGCAGGTAATCAGTGAAATGTTGAGAAACTTGCTGGCGACAATGGACGTGACCGAACATCAAAGAGAAAGGATCATTTTCTTTGGTATACAGGTGACAGTTTTTATTTTTCTAACTTCAGAACTTTCTGTAACAGATAGTCTGAGAAAACGGTGTAATACGCTTAGACCTGTTGAGCAGAAGAATCCGCAAGATGTTCTCGGTTAACCGGTCTCCACATATCCGAACGCCTCACATAATCGGCACCACACACACACACACACACACCGCTAATGACAGAGCCAGAGGTGCTAATTTCTGTGAGAGAGGACAAACCAATACCTTCAAGACCTGATTGAAGCCAATGTCTTCGCGTGTTGACAAAAGCATTAGAAATGATTCCCAGTTTGTATTGCCCGTGGGACTGTACCACCACTTCGCAGGATCCTAGCTGGGACTATACCACTGCTAGGCAGGATCCCAGCTGGGACTGTACCACTGCTAGGCAAGATCCCACCTGGGACTGTACTTCTGCTATATCAGGACGTAACTGAAAATTATAAGAGGATTGGATGAATGGAATAATCTAACTCGTGATACTCTGAATGCTGACAACATTCAAAGGTTTGAAATGGTGTCTGATAGTCGAGAAACTTTTAAAAAATGGAGCCCCACGAGTGAAAAATTACTTTCGCGTACAGGATAAAGAGATAATTACTCAACCATGCAAATAAAAATGCAAGCTCGTTGGTTACCATACACCGCTGTAAATTAGCTCAGTTCATGTACGCGTCTGGGCGACATAAGACTAATAACAGACAATACTTCAGGTGTCAAGATAAATCTCAATCTCCTGATAATGTGAGATAATACCATTGGTTATGAAAGCCTCTGTTTTCGTTCATAAACGATACAGTATTTCATATCTTGTCTGTTCCATTAAGGTGTGTTTTGTGGGCGCATTCCGCGGCGAGAGAAACTGTCAACCATATCCTAGGGTTAGACTGGAACTCAGTCGAAATATTTGTAACATAAAATGGCTTTACCCTTTGCTGACCAGTTCATATGAAATCGAAATTTCTTCTCTTTTTTCCCTTAATAATTGAGATTGATATGTTAAAGAAAGATTAGCTTCGTTGCGATTATAGAATGTGTTTATTCTTTAGGTCTAAAGAATTTTAACCTGTTGATGAAGTTGGTAATTAACCCACATTTATGTAATTCATCCTGATTATCATTATGTGATTCGACTTGAATATCACTTCAGTAGCATCTATGAAAAAGCAACATGATCGTTACAAAAAAGAATCCTCAATAAAACGATATACTGATAGGAATTATATATTTTGAAAAAAGCTTTTAGATTAAAGACACCACAAACCATCATGCCAATGCAGGCGATCTGCTGCCATAGCTTTTTTGTACACTGAATTATTTGCACAGTTTCCCGCATCGCTGTCAGCCGGTCACCAGATACCCTAGGAGGTTTGCTCAATACTTTCCTTTTAGATTTTTTTGGGTAGGGTCATATGCATAATGAGGGTGTTATGTGGTCTTAGAATTATCCTTGACTCCTGAAGGTGTTGAAGATTTTTCGGTTGGTGGGTGTTACTGAAATGACCCAGGCAGGTGACTGGCCTTAGAGCCCAAATAACGAACGGATTTTTCTTTTTTACTGTGACAGGTTAGCAAAATAAGTTTGTGCCAACTATATGCAGTACTTCGACAACCTGGGTTCATATAGAGAAACAATCCAAACAAGGCTTTGTGTCCTCCGCTGGCTTTTTTACGATGCCACTGGTCACTCGTACTAAGACTGTATTCATATTGTAGTAGGATTTTCTTGAGAAATGTAGCAAGGAACGCCATGAGAACCATTAATCTTTCAGGCTCGTAATAAGAGAACTCATGATGCATTTTAAGGGCTGGAGCATCGCCTAAAGAAAACCTCTCACGTTAACTGTATTTAACGCTCGTGCACCATCTTCACTGGTTACAAGTAACAAGTGTTAGTGTTTTACTGGCTAGTGTTTTACGTCAACCAGTGAGTTTAGGGAAGGATGGAGGTAGCATAGCCAACATGTGATGAACACTCGATGTAGTGGATACCAAGAGTTTATTGGCCAAAAGATTTTTCACGTAATTTTTGTGAAATAGGAAAACTAGTGTATGAATGTGTGTTTTACCAAGAGGTTTTACGTTTGTATGCCTCGTTCCAAGTTGAATTCTATGTCTTACCTTATATATATATATATATATATATATATATATA
>JAYMFT010140312.1:0-12839 GCA_038088735.1 Panulirus argus
CTAACTTCCAAACTTGACCCCCTTGCCCTACTCCGCAATGTTGGTTCACTTTCCCTCTTCTATAGGTATTACTTTGGTTTTTACTTCCGAGAGCTGGCTGCTAGTATGACCCCACCACTGACTAGGTCACGCAATACTTGGCAAGCTGCTGCGTCACATGATTACTGTGTGGCCATCGGCAACTCAAGGGTGGGCCGCTTTGATACCTGCTTCTTTCTCTACACCTCGAAGCATTAGAACTCTACTATCTCCAAATAGCTATGACTGGAACATTTCAAAAGACCGGTTTTTCACTTCCTCTAAAATTCGTAAATACTTTCCCTTGTCTTTTCTTTTTTTCTCTCTACATTTCAATTAAGGCCCGGCCTTGATGTGGACTTCTGTCCGTGACTGGAGCCTTCAACATAAAAAGAAAAGTAGACGAAAGACAGTCTGATTCAGGTCGCTCATGGTCCCTACACACCTGTGCAAAGCCGTGGTCCCTACACACCTGTCTAACGTCATGGTTCTTATACACCTGTCTAATGATCATTTGATTCTGTCGTACCATCTATGATGCATTACATGGCATTACGCTGCCTATTGAATAACCAACTGAAACTACCATTGCAATTAATGCCAAGTTGAAAATCATGAATCCTCCGGTTACGTGAACATGATTCTGTCATGCTATGTTGCATGAAATGACTGGTTGACAATACCAGGAGTGTGGCGGAGGTGTTCCCAGCGCGTCGCTCACCCATCACTACCACAGAGTCGAGGCAGCCATCTTCTCTCGTCTACACACCAAGTATCATTAGTTTCAGTTATGATATCATTACTACTACAAATTGTTGATATCATTGTCATTTCGACTATGATGATTACTATCAATATGGCAAAACTGACTCAGTTATTCCTTTGTGGTCCTTCAATTCTGGACATCATCCCCAACACTGGCTCAGATCAACTTTGAAAACAAACCCACTGATTTTTTCTTAGTTGATATTTCATTGCGTGATCAGCGTTCGTGTGGAAGTTCGGGTATGGCAGTGCTTATGACTGATCTCACTTTAATGCAAATAACGCAGAGCTGTGTACCTGCGGCGGTGATTACGTCATTACTGGTAAGTACCTGGTGGGCGGAGGCGAGAGCTGCCGCACGTCCCCACAGGGGTGCTACGACAGGTGTGTACTATCTCAAATGTGTACTATCTCAGGTGTGTACTATCTCAAATGTGTACTACCTCAGGTGTATATTACCTGAGGAGTGTATTACCTCAGGTGTGCACTACCTGCAGGTGTGTACAGAGAAGGCAAAAACTTCTGCCTGACCACAGGCTCTACCCCTAACCATCAATTACCATGCTATCTACTACAACCTCTCCCACTACTTGTCTGCTCCTCTCCCTTAACTAACCGACCCACTCTCCATCTTCTCTCACCAGTCACCGATGTCACGACGTGGTTTGGCACGGTCACCAGGAGGCAGGCTTGACAAGATCCTGCACTACCAGAAACCGTTTAACGCTGCATCACACACGGGGCTGATGAACAAGGTGGATCCTTCGGCAGGAATAAGGGGGAAGCTCCTTCAATGGATAGGCCATTACTCTAGAGGCAGGGAACAAAGGAAGCTTGTCAGGGGAGCCTTCTCGAAATGGGTTGGGGTCAGGAGCGGCGTGCGCCAGGGCTCGGTCTTGGAACCTTTGCTCTTCCTGATCTATGTAAATGACTGCACCGGACTCTTACTGAACATGTTTGCCGATGACGCCAAGGTCATGAGAGGAGTAAAGAATAAGGAGGATTGCGTCAGCTTATGTGAAGGGAACCAGGACAAACTCCAAAGCTGATCGATACGTGGTTGATGAAATTCAACCTAAGTAATTGTAAAGCAACGAGGATGGGTCACAGTGAGTGACAGGAATATTAGCTGGCAGGAGATGAGCTGCAGGAAACTGTGTGTGAGAGGGATCAGACGCCGGAGCATCATCCTCGGAAGATTGTCAGTGATCCAGGCTGTCTGTTGCCAGATATTATCATACTTTAAAGTAGATGGATATGGAAATATTTTATAAACTATTTACAGTAAATAATAGGCCAAAATTCGAATTCATTTCCAAAGTTTGTTCATTGCGTTATAGAAGAACAAAGAACTATAAGAAAGAGTTTGAATTTATCAGCAGGGCTTTCGTATTTAAGTTTACGAAATTATCCTCACTCTTAACAAATCCCTGGTGCGTTCCCACCTTATGTATTGTGTTCAGTTTTGGTCACCCTACTAAGGGAAAGACAGACATAAAGGAGAGGACCGTGGCGATCTACCAAGATGATTTTCGGCCTGAGAAGCAAACCCTATGACAGCCGGCTTGACGACATTAACTTAACTTAAAGAAGAGAAGGTGAAGAGCTTATTTTTAACATAGGTATTTAAATGTACTTACGGCTGAATCACACCAAGTGATGTATGCAAACGCTTGGACAGAGTTCACTTCGAATGAGGCGAAGTGCCTTTTCTTCAGAATTGTTAACACGCAATGATTTACCTGTCGGAGTTATTCAAAGCATTGCCATAGGTACGTTTAAGAACTGCCATAAGAAATATTTCGCTTCAAGTCCACGACTGACTTTACTTGCGCCTCCTAAGTTACACATAAAGTTTACGTTTGCTGTTCTACTTTTACAACACATTTCCGAGTTTCTGATCTCTTCCACTGTCACAAACACCTTCGAAAGGACCCAGTGATATGATGTCGTTTGAGTTCTTTTGTGTTAGTTCGTACTTGTGACTAAAGAAAATGTCCAGAGGAGGACAACAAAGATGGTGCCAGAATTAAGAAAGCTGAGTTACTCTGAGAGGTCAGAGGCTACGAACTTGCCCACCGTGGAAGAGAAAAGAGTAATGGGTAACTTAATCATAACTTTAAAGTTTCTAATTCAGTTTAATGATGTCGACAGAGGGTCAGTCTTTGAAATCCAAAGGTAGAGGAAACAGAGGCCATAACAATACACTAAGAAAGAAACTTGTTACAAACAAAAAAGATATAAAGAAGAATTCTTATGATATGAGAGTAACGGATGACTGGAAGAAGATTCATGATGGAACTATCAATGATGACACAATACCATACTGTAGCTGGAAAAGTTGAATGACAATAGACAAAGTTGAAGAGATGTGGTGCACACACACACACACACACACACAACTGCTTGTAGAGGCACCTTCGATGAATCGTCTACCACAACAAAAATCCCCTACAACCCCAACACAACCCCCTACAACTCCCCCAACACAACGAGGTCCCCTGCAACACGGATTCTCTGCTAATGTTGACTTCGACCCCGTTAACCTGGTATTTTCCAGTTAATGAATCTTGATTTATGATCGATCAGATCTGGGTGATAACCAGGATGATTAGATATACAATCAAAGCAACCAGAGTGAAGATAAAGCCAATCATCGTCATGATCAGGAGGTGAGAGTCGTGATGATGAGGCGGGTCTGCACCCTGGACCCGTGACGCATCGGTCAACCAGCCCTCCATTACCCGGGCTGCTCTTCTCTCATTACTGGATGTTCTTATTTACAACTCATTACCGCCATGGCCACACGCCAGGTGGCACCCGCAACTTATCTGCTGATGCAATCCTACAGCAGTTGTTCCTCTCTCATGGGTCATGCGATGCCAGCACTGGTATTGGGGGGGGGGAGTCTGTTTGGGGAAGGTGTTAGGGGAAGACGTAAGGGGAAAGTATCAAGGGGAAGATGTCGGGGAAAGGTGGCAGGGGAAGAACTGAGAAGCTTATTTAGAATGAAGAGATGATACTGCCTTGGAAAGTTTACAGGAAAGCTTGAACGGGAAAAGTTCCCAAATTCTGGGGACGAGACTCAAAACAAAAATAAGTTGATATTTGAAGAGGAAACTTAGAAAATTCCTCTTTTGATAAATAAGTCACTAAAGTATTTGTGTAGGCTTAACTTAGAGGTGCTTACGTCGCTATCACTTGTTCTCCTATTCAATTTCATGCAGTTATTTCTAGTTGTTGAACATCTGTCTATTGTGAAGAAATTTTCGTCTATCATCTTATCGATATTTGATCTATTGGAACTCCTCTGAGTCTGCGCTTTAAGGAGGAAAAATAATCTTAAGTCACAGGTTTATTTATGAGTAACAAAATTAGTTTTGTTGCGCTTCTCTGAATCCGTTCTAGTTTTTTTTTGTTCGTCGTTGATGGAATTTGGTGGCCAGAGCCGGACAACATCTTCCAAGTGAGGCGTGAGTGTTATGAGGAATGAGCGCCGTATCCTTCGTGAAAAAAATGATAACTAACCTTCACTGCAAAATTTTTGGATAATCATAAGTTTGATCCATTAAACTGTCCATAATAGTAGTATATGCTCACTTCTTATAAGGGAAACTGATTAAAGTTAATAATTAAAGAAGCGCATCCGGTTCATTACCTAACAGGGGGTCAGCACCTGCTTCATGACCAAACAGGAGGTCGGCAGCAGCATCATGACCTAACAGGAGGTCGGCACCTTTGTCAAGACACAACGGGAAGTCGGGGAGAACATTATCTGTGATATAAGTGCTGCAAATTAATATCTAATTCTCTATAATCTCCACTGTTGGTCAGACACTCTTGAATTTAAGACACTAATTACCCAAGAGCCGTAATAATTTCCACAGAAAACACGCCTGTAATTATTGTGCCGGATACAGCGTGTGATCATGGAATACGCCCTTCTCCCAGAGGAGAGACACAGGAACCCCCACTGGCAGGGGAGTGACTGTGACAGATTCATGAAACTGCTTTAAACATTCGTTGCTAAACATACCTCCTGAACCGTTGCTTCTGCTTGCAGGTGAGGGGGGAAGGTGTTTCTGTTTTCCACTGTTTCAACATTGTCGTTGTATGAGAGCGTGTTTGACCATGAATACCAATTACGTGAGAAGTTGTGTGAATTATTGCACTTGGGAGTACACGGGAAGAGTAAGTAAGAGGAGAGCTGATGGTCCATGACGAGGTTATCTGCTGGAGGACGGTTTCATTACCTAGATCTTCCTACATCATTTGTCACAGAGACAGAATAGTAAAGACGAGGAGTCTCATCACCTGCCGTTCCATCTGGCAACAACAATTGGCAGGAAAGAGTTGAGATGGATCACCATTTGGTCTATGTAAGGTACTGCCTGGGGAATTATGTAAGTAAGTATCATTCTTAAAGTGAGGGTCGTGTCCTTCGTCTCCCAGTTTATGTTTCCGGCTATGAAACCCACGTAAAATTCTCTTTATCATATGAAACCAGGCAATCCATCTCGGATCTTAAGCCGTCATCATCATTCTAAAGTCTTTTTCTTCTTGTGCTTGTAATAATGGCTTACCGCAATGTTTTTCATTCGTGATTAACTTATTAATGTATTACTTCACATTTCTGCACATCACGGCCATATCCCACATCTCTGGCCACTCCATCAGGATGTCTAAATCCCTCTGAATCTCTTGGCACTCAACCCTCTTCTGTCTGGGTTCGATTTCCTAATTTCGTGTCAGCGGCAGAGTCTGGAATCCTTCAGGCGAATCGTATCTCCAGACCTCTCATCAGATAATGTAAAGTCCGGATTCTGTATGGCAGCCAGGACTGAGCCTTGTGGTACCCCACTTGTTACGTGAAGCCGACGCGCTGTCTTCGCACTGATTCCATTTTGTGCGCTTCCACTATTAATCTTTTATGTGGAATTTGTCGAAAACCTCATCGCTCTCTATATCATCTAAGGATACTCTGGAGTCCCAGTCACTAAGAACATGACTGAAGAATTGTATCAGAATCGTAAACCATAATGTTCTGTTACAGAGCTCGTGGTGATTATCGGCCATTATCTTATCATCTGGAGTTCAACGATCTCATCCCGGCCGCACCCCGATCCTGCGGACGAGCATCTCGGTAATGTCTGTATATCAGGACATGTAATGTTCACTTGCAAATCAATCTAAACAGCTTTACCATTGCACGCCCGAGAGTCGAACCCAGGCTACCGAGAAGAGCAGGCGGACAGCGTACAACTGGGCCACCGATGGGACAGAACCTGTCATACCCTGCAGCACTACAAGCAGTGGGCGAGGCTCTGGAGCTGGAGACAGCAGTTCCAAATTGACAAATTTTGCCCCGTCCATGGTTCAGCGGTACACTGCTCGCTTGCTCTTCTTAGTAGCACGGGTTTGACTCTTCGGCGCCCAATGTATAATTATATATATATATATATATATATATATATATATATATATATATATAATGTGTGTATGTGTGTATGTGTGTATGTGTGTATGTGTGTGTGTGTGTATGTGTGTGTGTGCATGTGTGTGTGTATGTGTGTGTGTGTGTGTGTGTGTTTGTGTGTGTGTGTGTGTGTGTGTGTGTGTATGTGCATAGGTGCAAGAAGGAGTTTCAAGGTTTGTTGACAAAGTCGCCTTTGACCCGGTAGGCTGGTAGACAGACTTTCCTTCTACCAGTCGAAAAGTTTGTTTATTGCTCAGTGTGTGTGAACTGCTTGACTCACAATGTGTGAGCTGCATGACTCAAAGTGTGTGAGCTGCATGACACACTGTATGTGAGCTGCATGAGCATATCCTTCTCGCTGTAATATGCATACCATATGTTCCTTTTATGAGGGCAGGATATCAGAGCCATCGTGAGTAGATATCTGTATTCTTTTCTGAGTCAAAATATCGTAAAGCCTTTCTTGTCGTTTATTTCCTATCTCAAAACTGTACCGCATTACACCTTTCTGTAGAGAAAACGTTTGGTGGTCACCTACGCATGAAGCAGCACAAGAAGTGTATCCGGACGAAAATATATTGTAGTTGTGAGTGGGACAACGTCGCCAGGTTGTGATTGGGGCTCCACGCTCCTCCAGGCTGGTCAAAAGAAGCATCACTTTCCACACATAACGTAGTGCAAAATGTTTCCCAGCGAACGTCAGACATAATATTTGTCACGGAGGTTTACTCCCGTGTCTATCCAGTGGTGGAGCTCATGACGGGTCTGAGGGAATGACATATTGACAACGTTTCCCGGTAATGGCTGGATTGGCATGCGATGCCCCGCGTCGTACGCCTTGCTCCACTTCGGCGTCTGCGTCGTCTGTTGTTGGAAAAGTGAAAGTGCGACAAACCCTTCGGCGCCTCCCGCAACCTTGGAAGAGGGCGAGGTCAGGTCGGGTCAGTAGGGTGTCACCGCTACTTCCATCCACCCAGAAAAAAAAAAAGATGAGAACATTTCGTTTTCCTGACGAGTAGGATTGGCAAGATGATGGAAGTCTGGAATGGTCTCTTTCTCATCCTGTGGTTAGTAGCCAGGAGGCTCAGAGGGCAAGAAATAGCGCGAGTCACACGTTCGTTTCATGAGGCAGACGATGATCCCTGTATGGCCTCCTCCTCCTGCTCCCGGACGCCATCACACGTTACTGCATAACTCGCTATGGAGTGTGAGCCAAAGGGAGTATTCTCTTACGCAAGGGACCTTCACCCATGATCCTGATTTCTCCTTCCTAAATCCAGGGCAGCCTCATGCTTCAGGGCCTCCCAGCTCCCCTTTGTGGACGTTTCGTCACCGCCTCTGGACTCATGATGCGGCCTTGGTGTCTGGAATGCTGCCAATTCTGCGTCGAGCCCGTAACGGCAGCAGCAGGTTGGACTTCTCCAGAGGATGACACGAGGGTTTACAAGGCTGGTCGCTCCGGTACACCTTGGGAAGGGTATCCGGGGCTTCCTACCACGACCGGGGCTTCCCATTATTTTTTAAGATGTTTTAGATTTCTTTAAGGTCTTCCCAGTGTCTTTAAGATGTTCCCGGGAAGTTCTGACTCCTGAGACACTCCGCATAAGGTCTTTCTGTGATAACTTATCTAAGATATGAAAAAAGTCGATCTAGGACGTTAAAGGAGTTCAGAACATATCATGGCGTCTTCTGAGACCTTATAAAGATCCCTGAAGGATCAGAGAACTGTCATTTACGTGCTAAACCCCTCAGGTTACTCCGAAACTCCTCGACGCCTTTCGAACCTTCCCTTGGCATTCAGATATTGATATTTATTTGAATATACGCTTAGATGTCGAGGAGCGTTCCATGACCTTCACCTTTGACATAAAACTCATCATAACCTCTTTGAAACTCCTTGAGGCCAGTCAAGCCCTTCTCTGGTAAGTAATTCTTCAGCTCGTTCAAGGCAGGTGATGAAAGCCATTCTAAAACAATTTGAGGCTTACGATCGCTTTCCAGAACACAGATAGTTTTCAGTGACGGTCTCATTCTTAAAGATTGAATTTATGTTTCCAAAGGTGGTAAATGTATTTCAGGAGGAATGGTTTCCAGATTATCCATTGGTCTCGAAGGTACTCAGGATTTTCAGAAAATATTCCTTATATGTCGATGGCATTAAGTTCATTCAGGGAGCCTCGGGATTGTCAACGATACCTCAGCTCCACCAAATTGGATTAGGGCTTTCCAGAGTCTCTCCACGATTTGCCTGGCGTCTCGGGACTTCGCCTACGTGTCAGATATTCTCAGTATCAACTCATGCCTCTTCAGACATCATCTCCTCAAGTAATCCAGTGAAAGATGAAAGGGCCGACTCTTTCTGAAAGGCCGGAATCTTTTCAGGACGCCTTAAGCTGTTCATTGGACTCCTCAACTTTACATTCTTATAGCGGTACTCAGTGCTGGTGATCAGCAGGCTCTACCCGCCCACGGTACGTGGCGGGAAACATGCGAATTCTCTTCCAGATCGAGGACAACATTGTTTGTAATACTGGCTCTAGAGAAACTAAACCCACAAGCTTAAGGACTTTAGTTGAGAAAGTTGTGTGAACAACTTATTTGTGTTGCTCACTAAGTGTGAAAAATTGTTTCTGTTGTTCACCAACTGTGTGAACAACTTGTCTGTTGTTCTCCAACAGCATGAACACCCTGCACGATTATCAACGAGTCCTATGGGACTCTTCCTTCAGTCGTTCTCTCAGACACCGTGCAAGTGTCCAGCAGACTCTGATGTCTGTGGGAGGAAAGTCTGCAGGGTTTGTGGTGACTCAGTCAGAGCATAATGACAGACAGTCAGAGTATAGTGGCACATAGCCAGAGTATAGTGAGGGGAAGCTAGGGTATAGTGACTTAAATATCCAAATGTTTAATGTATAGCGACTGCTAGATAACCAGTGAACAGTGACCGTAATCAGCATATATTGACTACACAATGCAAGTATATACAGGTTACCTACTATCAATTTACCTTGAAATATCAAGTATTTAGTAATTATTTGCTATCATTTATATACTGATAACTACATTTACTCTATGACTACTATATGATATCCATTGTGTGGTGATTATTTACAACGAGTAAGTGATTCTGTGTGTCTCGTATTTACATAACTGGAAAATAGCGAATGAATCATATTCTCTGTATAGTGACATATTTCACTCGAGTATGAAAGCATTATACCCAGTATATTACTGATGGCATAACATTCTGTGTATAGCATTTGTACGCTATCTAGTTTCGTGACGGAATGATGTCCAGTTTATAATCATTTTATGGCATATGGTAATGTCTCTGTGTCATCAACTGAACTTCCAGCGATGCCATAGTAAGCGCCAACCCTCGAGAAATCCCACAGTCAGTGTTAACATTATCAACAGTGGCAACACTACCATCGGTATGATATCGAGTGACACAAGTGTCACGATGAGTGCCAGCACTACCAGCAGTATCGACAGTACTAGCAGTGGCACAGTGAGTGCCAACACTACCAACAGTGCTACGGTGAGACAGTCTTCGTACAATGTGATTGTAAATGGTGCCCGGCCCTGGGGATGGCCCGGCCAACTAAGGCCATGAAAAAGAAAATACTAAGAGAGAACCTTGAGAGGAGTGGACGGCTAGCATGGCTGCACGCAATCCTACCTATTAGGTAGCCATTAAAGGTCTTTTGGTCTTCTTATACCGCCGGTGAAGCGGACATAAAAATACGAACATGAATTAAATATGAAGACGTGTTCACGTGCACGCATTCGGGTACTGAATTTTCAGAAAATAAGCCTAACAATTGTGAGTTCGGATACAGTATTCATGAGTACAGAAATAGAAACATATGCATCTCTCTCTCTCTCTCTCTCTCTCTCTCTCTCTCTCTCTCTCTCTCTCTCTCTCTCTCACTCTTTCTAGCAAATACTTTTAGAACTCCTTAGAACGAACATATAGTCATGTGTCTGTAAACAAAGACAAATTAGAGGGTTAGGTTGAGCCGGAGATCTTGCCTAATATATCAGCCCAAACAATGACCAACGCGTGACACGACCTGACACAGTCATAAACCACGACTGAGATACGGAAGAAGTTATGATCCAGACGAGGTCACTCCACTCTGATAACGACCACAGGAGTAGATAAGATAAGGAAGCAGCCAGCACTACTAGATACAAAGAGCTTTACATATAACTGAAGATGATTTCAGATATGCATAATATATATACACACAATCTTTAGAAATGACATAGCATTTCGAATTTTGTGAAGAAATGATAAAAAACGTGTGGATGAAAGTATATTTATCGCATGAGACGATGGTACGACCCGTGGGTATGATGACATGACCTTTTTAACCTGCCCCTCGAGGTTTGGGTCAAAGGTCACGTCATTTTAGTCAAGGATGGTACGGTCGTGTTCAAGGGTCGTGCCGTCAATCTCAAGTCGTTAAGATAATAGGGCGGTGTAGGGGGGGCGGGTGAAAGGTTGGCTGGGAAGAGGTCGTCTCTCGTAGCCAGTGTCTGTCGTTTGGTTGCATGGCAAGGACAGTGTCTTTGAGTCTGTCTCTCTGTCTGTCTTCTTGTCTGCGTTCTCTTTCTTACTCCATCTCTCCTTCTTGTGTATGTGTGTCTGTTTATCCTCCGCCGTCCTTGTAAACCTCTCAATATCATTATTTTCTTTCTCGCTCTCGGTATGCCAGAGTAAAGGAGAACAGTACAGGAAGATCACAACAAGAGGAAGAGAGAGACGAAGAACAGAAAAGAAAAAGAAAATACGATGTAAAAACAGAACACAAATAGATCAATAAAACAGAAGACGTGAGCGTACCCAATACCGTAATAGTCATAGTGTCCTTGGCACGCTCCACACACACAGGGAATTGGACTTTATTGCCTTTTTTGTCTAAGAGAGAGGCACTATATTTTCCCCGGTCTTGCGCAGCGTTGGCAGTACTGAGTGGGTGGCAGTTGCAACACTGGCTGGAGGGCGGGCCCAATCGCCTCTCATGGTGGGGAAAAATGACCCATGTGATGATACTATTGAAGGGCGAGATTAAGTCGACTGTAATGATGAAACTTTGTCTCATTCAACTGACAGATACGGTTTGTGTGTGTGTGTGTGTGTGTGTTCTGTAACAACGATTATCATATTTCATTCATGCAAATTGTATATTTACTCAATCATGTAATAATTCTCAGCCGTGCGGGTTGAAGCCCTCATCTTGGGTATCGAGAAATCCAACACACACCACAACGCAAGACTCACCAAGACCACACGTTACGATATTCTTTCCTCCTTCACCGGACCTGTGGACACACGAGACAGTTACTGACTCTTTCCTGGTACATTTTTGATGGTTCTTGCTCCAGCCTCGCCACTCCATGATCCCTGGATGAGGGAATAGATCGAGGTGGCCTCACGTCTGACCTCCGCCTTTCCTTGGCATTATAAAATGACGTCTCTTTGGCCATGTCACCCCGGATCTTCTCCCTTGAATCTGCCACGCCACACTCATTCCTCCCCACACACTCCCCTCCCCGCACCCACTCTGCTTCTCACATTCTACCCGCTCAACAGACTCCCCTCCACACACACGGTACTATTCGACAACACAATTCACTTCTTCACCATCGATAGAGACACAGTGGCCATGAATGACTATACGAACTTCCAAAGAAGGAGATGTAATAGAAACATGGTGAACAGTGTCCTCGTGTGCTGAGGTATACAAAACTGCCAACACATGTTGTCAAGATGAAGACTGTCAGTATGTTTACGTCGCAACGAAACAGATACGTTAAAGACATCAGTCAGTGCTGAGTGAGGATATGACAACATTATACGTGTCTGTGTATCAACTTATTCTTTACAGAGAGACAACTAGAGTCTCTCTTCCCGGCAGGAAGCAGCGGCTGAAATGATATCAGAAAGAATTTTTCCTAACTCTTTTCCACACAGTACAGTTTCCCTGTCAGTATACCCCACACCCTGTCTGTCTTCCAGCAGCGTTACTCTCCTGCTGGAAGGAGTCGTAGACGGAGAGGACCCCTCTGTTGCACTGTCCTCTGGACATCTGCAATAATGACCGCTGTCCTACAGCCCAGCTCACCCCCGTATATTTATCTATGCACTTTATCTTTTTATTCCCAATCACCAACCTATTTCTTTCTGCCTAAAACTCACCAAACTGCTCTCAAATTTCATTTACATTTGACACCCAATGCCCTCAGTTATATCTTTAACTGCTACATCATCCACTCTAACATTCACATCTCCCATCACTGATACTTGAAACCTTGAATCAAAATTACTGATGCTCTCACTCTCCTCCCAAAACACTCTCCTCTCTTCTTCACTCCTATCCACGTCAGTTGCATAAGCAGTAACAGTCACCCATCTATCATAATCTACATGCATTCTCATCCATATAAGTCTGGCATTCTCTTCCATCCGCTCTTTAACACACTGTCACAACTCCTTAATCAGAAGTGCCACACTCTCCTTCGTTCTTGCAATCATACTCACAGTATGATTGCATATATACATATATATATA
>JAYMFT010140323.1:0-12839 GCA_038088735.1 Panulirus argus
TATATATATATATATATATATATATATATATATATATATATATATATATATATATATATATGGCGAGGCCCCAGCCGTGCGTCTAGGATTCACCAGAAAGTTTATTACGGTGGCCTGGTGTCGGCTTCGCCTCGCCCCAGGCATGAGGCCTGGCAGGGAGAGACTGCAGCTCTCTCCCTCCGGGAGGGAGGGAGGGAGGACGGGGAGAGGCTGCAGCTCTCTCTCTCTCTTTCTTTCTCTCACAGGTCACTACACTAGTTGCTGACGGAGGCGTGGCCATCGGCAGCTGATGAAGGCGTGATCATCAGCCAACGATGAAGGCATGGCCACCAACAATTTATGAAGGTGTGGCCAACAACGGTTTATGAAAGCGTGGCCACCAGCAACTGATTAAGGCGTGGCCGCCAACAATTTATGAAGGTGTGGCCACCAGCAATTCATGAAGGTATGGCCACCAGCAATTTTTGAAGGTGTGGCCACCAGCAACTGATGAGGGCGTGGTCATCAGCCACCGATGAAGGCGTGGTCACCAGCAATTTGTGAAAGCGTGGCCACAGGCAACTGGTGAAGGCGTGGATACCAGCGATTCATGAAGATGTGGCTAGTTGCTAATGAAGGCGTAGGCGCCAGCTGCAGCTGAAGGCGTGGCCACCAGCTGCTGAGAGAGGCGTGGCCAATAGCTGCTACTGCAGGCGTGGTTACCTAGGAATGTATGTCCACCAGCTAATGACGACATGGCCAGTCTGGCCACAACAACCGACAGAAAGTCCATCAAACTCCGCCTGCCAGTCAGCCATCCATCTGACCAGCTATCTAACCACCCGGTCAACAACCCGGCCAACCAGCCAGCCAGCCAGTCTAGCATTCATCAATCAGTAAGTTAGCAAGTCAGCCATCCAGTCAGCCATCCAACTAGTCAGTCAGTCAGTCAATCAGTCAGTCTGCCAGAAAGCCATTCAGCCAGTTATCAAGTCCGACAGCCAGAGGGGAAGAAAACAAAGAGACGACCCCGACGGAAAGAGAAGCAGAGCCGCAAAGAATGCGAAAGAGAGAGGCAGGCAGCCAGTGAGAGGAGGAGAGGGAACGGGGAGAGCCTTCACGGCGGCGGGAGGGATGGGATAGGGTGATGAGGTGGGTCTTGGATAAGGTGCAGCGAGAGATGGTTTGGGGTTGGATAGGCTGTCGTGGGGTAGGGTGGGGTTTGTCTTGGTCTGGGTGGGGTGCAGTAGGAGATGGCTTGGGCTTGGACGGGACAGGGTTGGGTGGGCCGCTGCAGGACTGGGCGAGGTAGGGTGGGCTGTGGCGGGGCGGCTGGGGCAGGGTGGGGCAGTAATCAGGGGTGACAGCGTCACCGCCGCCAGCGCTCCTCCTCGCCTCCTCGGGTTTTTGCGACAGACTCACACTGTGCCGCCTGTCATCCCCCCCCCCCTTCCCCCTCCCCCCTTCCCCCTCCCCCTCCCTTTCCCGTGACTCCTCCGCCGCCGCCGCCGCCCCGTAACTGAACCATTAGGTAGGCTAACCACCTGGCTGCCCCCGTGGCCCTTGCTGCCTAGGAGCTCCGTCGCCGCGAAACTCGTAGCTCTGCTGCACCTTGTGGCCCGGAGCCGGTAGGTAGCCCCTGCCAGCACCTGCGTCGCCCCGTAGCCTCGTATTCCCCTTGACGAGAGCCAATCGCTACTGCAGTCTCACGTAGCCTAGCCCCATGTCAACCAGTCTACAGTAGCGGTAACCCATCCTATAATAGCCTAGCAGACCCGTACCCATAACCTAGCCACTCTGTAGCCCCTCAACCGAATAGACCTGCTTTTCTTTTTTTTACTTATAGTCACACCATAGCCTAGCCTAGCCTGGCGAGCCTACAGTATAGCCACCCTATAGCCCATCCAACCCGTAGTACAACATAAGAGCTAGTCTACCCCTACGAACACCGACACTGCAGATGTTTTAAGGACGGACTCCTATTCATTGGCTGAAGTCTAACTCCATCGTTATCTTCGGATGTAAACACGATCTCCAACTGTCACTGTCTGTTCGGAGTTTTTCAGCACTGGGCTTGTTATTGGCCGGTTTGAAATGCAAGTCGTTACGTGACTGGCCGAGGATTGTAATTGACAAGAGGTGCTAAGAGGTGACCTGTGGCAATGGAAGGGTGTAAAGAGTGATGGTTTCTCCCTCTGGTTGGCGAGAGTTTTACCAGCAGTGGTGGTGAGGGTTTTTTTTACCAGTGGTGTTGAAGGTTTTACCAGCAGTGGTGGTGAGGGTTTTTTACCAGTGGTGTTGAAGGTTTTACCAGCAGTGGTGTTGAAGGTTTTTCTTTTTTACCACTGATGGTGATGGATTTTGCCAGTGGTGGTGATGTTTCTAACAATGGTGTTGGTGGTTTTACTAGCAGTGGTGTTGGTGGTTTTACCAGGAGCGGTGGTGATGGTTTTTTACCAGTGGTGGTGGTGGTAATAGTTTTTAACAGATGTGGCGATCGTGGGTTTAGCAACGGTGGTGGTTAAGTAGTGGGTTTAACAGTGGTGATGACTTTTTCAGCTGTGACTCTAGTACTTTTAACAGTGTTTAATGTACCGCAGGCGAGTTAAGAGTGTCGTAGGTGCGGCAACCTGCGGCGGTAGTTGGGATTTGAATAAAGAGATCTTCCTGACGAGCGGAATAACCAGCGACAAACCAACATCACCAAACACCTGCCTATTTATGAATACCACGGGCCTGGGTTCGAGTCCCGGGCTGGGCAGGCACCCAGTTCACAGCCAACTTCAGCAGTTCATTCTCCTCTTTGGGGATGCTCGATAAATGGGTACCTGGAGTACACACCCTGGAAAAGAAAAATAAATCTGCCCACCTAAAAAAGATAACTGCCTATTTTACACACCTCCCGTCCAAGACCGCCATTTGCTTGCCTTAACCAAATTCTTATCAGAACATCCAGCGGTGTTTCAAAACCGGCCCACCTCCTCACCGAAACGCCCACCTAGACTCGAACACACCCATGTACCGACCAAAGCAACTGTCCATAAGCCAGCCTAAAACAAACGGGTGAAAACAGCTCCTGAAAAAATAAAAATCATACGTTCTTCAGTCGAACACAATTGCAACATCTTCCAAAACTGAGGCTTTTTCCCCACTTGCAACTAGATATTCGTCTTTTCATAGCCCTCAAGACAACGACGGATCAACGTGCTCGTAACAACAGCCTCAGCACCGATGGATATTGATGTCCACCACCACCACCACCACGACCTCCAGTACGGACGGATATGGTTGCTTGGTTCTCCGGACCCCACGCGAATCACTCACGGACTTCTCTATCACAAGCCCCACAACATCATGGACCACCAGCTCGGGGAAGACTCCACAAGCAGACGGGGGGACACAGACATTCTGCTTGGTAAAAAGATCCACGACGCATATCGGAGGTGCGTGCACTTGTTAAGATCTCGTTGAACGTCATCGGAACACGACGCATATCGGACGGAGGAGCGCGCGCACCTCTTCAGAGATCGTTCAACATCACCGGATCAAGATGTCCAGTCGAGCTGGAACAGCACCAGGAGGGACCAGCTGTTGTAAAGCCCCCATCAAGAGCTGCAAGTTGCTTTCCTATTTCCGCAGACCTAACGGATCCTCCGTTTTAGATTAGGATCTCGCGCAACAGAAGCGGATCTGTGACGGCTAAAGATCACTTTAGTGCCTATTAGAATCAGAGGACATTACCCCAGTTATAGAGTGCCCAGTTTACTAGCACTATCAGCAAGATCACACCCTCCTGCGATTAAGCTCTATGCATAACAGCAGAAAGAGCCACCGTTAGGATCACATAAAGAGAAACAGGTGATCCCGTGCGCGGATGACCCAGCAACAATGGACGTACGAGATACGATCCATGATTCCTGCAGTCGGCGCCAAAATGGCTGCCCAAGGTTGTGATCCCCCCCAAGCTTGAACCATCACACTCGCCAATACCGCCAGCTGCCACCTCAGACTACTCCGTAGAGGCAGCACGAGTTGAGGAATCTCGGCGATTGCGGCCGTAAAACTTGCCTCGTTCGCCACCAACCCTGGCAGCTCACTCACTGGTCCGCCTGTGGGGTGCGTCCGGGCGGGCGTCCAGGCCAGTCCAGTCCAGTCCAGTCTTTGGCGCGGTAATTTCCATCGGAGCCTCGGAATGTCATTGTAACGGGTCCAGTGATCGGCTTTCCCAGAATCGCTAAACTAGAGCGGCGATGCGCGACTTCCTTCGTATCGGAGGGCGATCGGGTGTGACGACGGGCGGCGGGCTAGGGTGTGTAAGGCGGCGGTGGGTGTGACGAATGCGTAACAATCCGGCGTCACGCCGACACTATCTTACCCACAGCTGTAGCAGACCAAACAGGCGCCCGAGCTAACACTTCCTCCCCAAGCTGACAAGACACACGGAGATCTTTTAAAGTCTCATCGGTCATAAACTGACAGAGCTTCTCAAACTACGCTGGACGTCTACAACACGCCGATTTTACACGGTCATTTCTACAGCGAAAACTACAGCGTCGCATTTCGTGCGAGATATTCACCCACAGCACATAATTCTCTCGATACGGAAAGGCTGATAGTCTGCGTGCACAGACTGTTGTACAGGGGGCTGGTGGCGTGGTCAACAGGGAAATAAAATGAGAGAGAGGAGCTTCTATCTCTCGACCTAATTGGTCATCAAGTAACTGAAGAACAATATCGCAATGTAAGTAACATACATAGGTGAACGCATTGACCATAACACAGCCATCATAGATACCTCAGGTACCATACCCACGTATACCAACTCTGGTACCCTACTCGTTTACAATCCTATGATGTACCACTGGCGCCATACGCGTGTATGTACCATCACATCGAATATAAGAAAGACGTGAAAATTCAAATAACGGAATCATACCGGAAAGACTCAACATAAGCAACATAACACATTAAAGATAAACCACTTCGATTGCCCCGATCAATCTAACATACCCTAACTTTTAAGTAACGTAAAGGAGGTGACAGGCCGCAATGTCGGTAAAATTATAGAATGTGACTAGCAATTAACGTATGAAATATGTCGTAGCTAAAGCAAGGCCTTGAGGCACGAAGGTCGTCAATGTCATTCCCATGGGTCGTTCGGTTATGGTAAGGGGGTCGTGGTACCGTAGTGGTCAATAGTAGCACTACCGCGCAAAATAGGGGGTATTTAAGCAACTCTGTGACCCCAATGCCAGTTAGCAGGCTTTGTAAATTTAACGCACGAGCCACAGTGGCAACTTATGAACCGCTCTCATATTCTGAAATATTTATGGACAGACCCACTTGGGCCGATAAAAGATTTCATGTGATCAGATATAATACTCTGACGAACTAATATAATCACACGATTACGTAATAATCAAATTAACCATAAAGAAAATAGACAAAATCCCAGTTTTAACTTCTAATGGAATATTTGCTGCACACTGGCGTTTTATCCTGACATTAATATCCAAAATTACGCTGATTTCCAAAGACTACAGTAACGGTGTACAAATATCGCATCAATAATCAAGACATTTCAAAAAAACGAAAATATCCCATTGTTCCATATAACCGTATTTCAAAATTAGGAAAATTAGTATTTCAGATTCCATAAAAAGCCTGCATATGAATTACCCCAATGGTAAGCCGAATTTTCAAATAAAAAAAAAAATTGTTTCTGATCTATAAAAGGATTTCAGACAACAACACGAAATATCGATTTACATCAGCGTTCGTGACTTGAATTGTAATCGAGGGTTCGATTAGAAACAGCCTATTGTTTCACGACACAGCCTACCTCATATATAATGACAAAAAATATTTCTAATTAAACATAGCCTATTACCCTGTAATACATTACTTCAGCAATCAGCAAAAGAGCATTCCAAAGTTACCGAAATGGCTTTAAGCGTTAATAAATTAGGTACAATATCTAAAATATGCAATAAGATAAATATATTTGACATTTTTTGATTGGCTACTCATGCCACAAACCACCACAGTATATATGTAATCTGCATTAATCATTTGGCAAGGCACCATGTATAGGTGAGTAACTATGTAATTTGTGAATGGCCACTTTCGCTCTGACGTGAGCTTACTACGCATAAACATGGAACTGCTGCGTCGCAATATCGATAATCAAATCTAATACTCGCATAAATCTGTTGTGAAATTGGAAAAAAGAAATACGTATAAACAAAGCAAATGCTTGTAAGGAGAAATGGCAAATGTGGTGACTGAGAAAAGCGAAGGATATTGCGCGTGAAATAATAGTTGCCAAAAAGTGGGAAGCCGAATTACGGATGCAAAAGAGAAATGGATAAAATGTTTATGGAAAGGATATATCCGAGCTTACTCGCCATGCTATAAGTTGCTAAGTATCTCCTTTATATTTGACGCCATTATCTCGTTAAGAATCGTCTTGTTGAAGGTGAAACACCATACTGAAAAATTATATATATCCACAACCTCCACTTATCTTATGAACTGTCCTTTCAAATTCACAAGTCCGTGTTAATGGATTCTTGGAGCGCCTGGAAAGCAAACCACTCGTTTTGCGTTCCCTGATTGGTGTGTGTGTGTACGTGTGTGTGTGTGTGTGTACGTGTGTGTGTGTGTGTACGTGTGTGTGTGTGTGTGTGTGCGTGCGTGTGTGTGTACGTGCGTGTGTGTGTACGTGCGTGTGTGTGTGTGTGTGTGTGTGTTACACAGTTCCCACATTCACTATGTCCAGGACGGCGTTCACAGATATTGTTCTCGCTAATGGCTATCATCAGTTTATGTTCATCAAACTTAAATCTATAACATACACCGCACATCGGAAGCCTGTGCGTTGACATCAACCCCCGAATATCTTTCCTGGTGATTGACCAGAAATACGGCATTATGAAAGCTGGAGAATTTGGGAAGGTTTTAAATGAATAGGGTTCTTCGTAAAGTGGCAAGGCAGGGTACCCTTGGGGCGCATCCCATATCCTCTAATGGCGGTAAGCCTAGCCATTCATACTTTAGGCCTACCGACTGTCACGGTCATTATATAAGCACCTGCCGTAAACAGTATATAAATGAAACACATTCTTCTGCTACTTGAAGATGGTAATCCTTAAGCTGTAAATAACTTTTCGCGTCATAATGCGGTGCTTGAAAACTGCGTTTGGTTAGGCTTCGGGTTCAGCAACTGCTAAGATTATTAAAAAAAAAAAAAAAAGGCCGTCGGCGTCAAAGTATAGCCACTTACCGAAATATTTTCACCCCCTTCAGGTGTTAAAGATAATCTTCAAAAAGTACTATATACTCACACTAAACGTCGGCTGGATAGCCTTAAACTTTCTTGGTGGTGAGGTGATTGATTGGGGACTTTAGCTCGCAAAATGTGTTTCTGGGCTTCGGCGAAAGTCCTATACCCTCTTCGCTCTGACCTGAGAGCTGGATGGACACAAAGCTTAGCTGCTGTTGGGGAACACAAACAGGAATAAGGGTGTGCGTGGAGTAGGGAGTCGTCACTTTGGTTGCCAGACGACAGTGACTGGCTACCCCGAGGACATTTGGCCATAGGTTGGCAACCTGGCACTAGTCAGGCTATCAAAGCTTAGCCTAATTTTTATTGCCATCCATTGGTTTACTTAGATAGATCAAGGAACTGCATTAATTAGGATGAATCTAAAATATTTCTAGATATTTTATGATTACCAGACGTAATTACCGCTAATTAAGACTTGTAAATCTAACAATTGTTATAACACTTCTCTAGTTCATCCACCTGCTCTATAAACGCCGTATTTTACCTGTTCACGACACCTGTCAAGTCTATTACATCATACTATAATGAATAATGAAAAGTTTTCATAATATCATCACACTGGATTAAGGTGTGAAATAAACAACCATAAGCCATTAAATAATGGGGAGTAAGTTGCAGTGTTGGCAGACTTTGGCACGCGCTGCTCTAGTTTCCCGCCATTTCTTCACTTTCAAATATTTCCTCAGCCAGAAATAAAACTTTATAAGAGGTGGTATAACATTTCAGGAATAATATTTGATTGATTTCGTATCTCCCGATACACAGCGTCCAATGCAAAACGCATCGTAGCGAATAAAGACATTGAACTGACGATCTGAAAGCGCATGTAATGCGCTGGTGCCAGATGTCAGCCCCCTGAAATGCTATTGTCGAATCTGCTTACTTTTATTTCTTTGAGTTATGTAAGATAAAGCCAGACTCAAATGATTTACAAGGAATTACATAAACTGGCAAATAATAGATATCTACAGAATAATAAAAATTGGCAGGTAACCAATATTTACGGTACGAGTTCATGCAGTTGGCACATGGCATTATGAGACAAAACGTGTACGCTTTGTTGACTGAACACACCTACATTCCCGCATTTACTCCAAACGTCACTCATCGTTTTATGAAACTTTACAATCAACTCTAATTTTCTTTGATAACTGTAAACTTTTTAAGCTAATTTTTACCTCTTTAGCTTCGGAAACCATTCCATATTTAAACTGGCTGCCTATATGTGTTAAAATAAGAAGAGCTGTAGATTTGCCACGCTCCTCAGTGTTGAATTAACCAATGAGCAGCCTTAATTCAAACGTTTCTTGGCTCCAGCTATCAGAGCTGAGTGAATAGGGTATAATCACTGGCAAGCCGATGTATGGGCAGGAGCGCGTGCGTGTGGAGTGTGCAACATCTCTGACAGGAGAGTGCGACAGTGGCCGGGAAGTTAGTGCAGGTTTTGGTCAAAGTTTCCGACCAGTGGAAATCAGGCATGAATACTAGTGGGCTCTCATTAGAACTCATGATCTTGTGATGGACGCACGCTGAAACAGATACCCTTAGAACCATTAAATTATTTAAGCAAAAACTATAAATATGCACTCAATTTCTATAAATTTATTTCAAGACGTTAAGGATAATATACATCATTACTCTCTGCAGAACTAATATAGATAGACCCGTTCCTTATTTATATGTATACCTTGTTTTTCTTCCTTTTGTAACTTAACAATATCTCTGTCAAATACTCATCAGTAAACAAAGGATCAAGAACAGTTTCTCGTCTTCACTAGTTGTCTTGGTATAACAATAGTAGCCAGCTACCCTCGAACTACGAAAATCATAGTTTTCTTATTATGTTAGCTGAGACGGCACGGGCAGCTGAGGCCCTAATCAAGGGCCCTCTCATTAACGCTATGTATACCTTAGCCTGAGCCAGGTACCCATTTCATCGACCAACCCCGAAGGGTGGATGAACAGCTGGGTTGACTGTGGACCGACTGCCGCAACCAGGATTCGAGCCTATGCGCTCGACCCTGGGCGGCCCGTGAATGCGTCACGGTCAGGAACGCTAACCACTACACCACGGGAAGGGAGTGGAAGTTACTGTATGTTTATTGTTTTTCTTCTTCCGGAGGAACCTTGAAGCAATGTTGTTCTCGTAATGAGATGGTCGAACCACGGGAAGGGTGGTCAGACGCGAAGAATGAACGTGTTGGTCGACAAGGATGGTTAAGTCACAGGTTTAGCCTCTCGGTATATCTCTCTTTCTCCCTCCCTTTCTCTCTCTCTCCTATCTTTTCCACTCTCTCTCTCTTTCTCTTTCTCTCCTATCTTTCCGTCTTTCTTTCTCCCTTGTGCCGTGCAGTAGCCGTGTCCTTATGGCAAAATCTGGTCACTGATTCTGGTAGGGACGCTCACCCTCTTCCTTATTCGTCTGACTTTCCCCTTACTTTCCCAGGCAAGCGACTACCGGGTACCTGCCCTCCACCGACGAAGCCATCGTGCAAAACGAGGCGTGTCGCCACGATGTGTCGTCCATCCTGAAGGTGTACGGAAGCCCATTCCTGCAGGGGATACTCGTCTTAAGGGAGCACTTCTGGCCCCTCCAGCGTAAGTTGCAGACGACAGTTACCGTTACATGGGGGCCTCGCTGACGTAGGAGAAAAATATAAAAGGCATAATACCTTAAGGCTTCACACCCTCAATTTGAGCCACCTTTTGCGACAGTGTAATATCTAATTGCGATAAGGAAGACAGGAGACAGTATCACTATATATATATATATATATATATATATATATATATATATATATATATATATATATATATATATATATACGAATGTTTTTGTAAAGTTTGTTTACTCAATGTTGATTTATGAGTACTGTATATCTTCAGTTTTGTATAGCAAGAGGCTTATAATGATATATATCTATCTCATTTTATCTTCTACCAACACTTTACTGACTAATGGGGTAACCGTGTGTCTACCTCCCCCCTCCCCCCACCCTCATCAGTGGAGGATTCCTGGGGAAAATATCCCGATGGGATCCTGTATGGGAATCTCCAGCCATGGGGCATGTTGGAGGAGTGTACGGACATTAACGTCGACGAGGTGGTCGAAGCGAGTCACTTCGTGTGGTTGAACACCACCTTCCGAGGGAAGTACTGCCTCGTCTCCTTCAGGTAAGGTTAGTCCTCGATGGAAGCTGGCCTTTGGTGTGTGATGGAGAATGTTCATGTCCTCCTTGATTATGATGGTATATGAGAAGGGGGTGCCCATGTCCCCTTGGTGTGTGAGAGAGGTTGCCCATGTCCCTGTAGGTAGTGGAAAGGCAGCGTGACCTTGTAGACTTGTAAATAGCATCTGTTACCGTTGACATGACTGGCGGCTGAAATGCTAGTTGACTGAAGAGGTGAATTGCTTTGGGTCGTCAGAGTGACCGATTTTTGCTCGTTAATTGTGATTTCTAAGTCACACAAATATCGAAGCCACGTAAACAGAGGACGAAGGTTATAACTCAATTGTGTTTCAGTCTCGGGATATTGTTAATGATAATAATGCTAATTATAATGATGATAATGATAATAATAATAGTAATATTAATAATGATAATAATAATAATTATAATAATGATAATACTACTAATAAAATAATAATAATAATAATAATAATAATAATAATACCTGCAGTATTAGAAAAAAAATCATATTTCGAACAATTGTGAACATAATATCTATGTGTACCTTGAAGGGAGAGATCATGGCACTGAGTACAGTCTGTCCCACCCAACACGCATGACGTGTGGAGTGCCTTTGATTGGAGCGATACTCATCCTCTGAGACGGACTGGCACTACCAGGCACCAGGGAACACAGGTCCACCAGACACTGCCACGGACGAAGGCCAGCTGTCTGGCCTCCTGATAAAGCACTTGAAATGCAATGGCAGATCAAGAATTATGAGGGATTTTCTTCTGTATTTTTCAGTAGAAACTGATATTTGTTCCTGAGAGCAACAAGCAGTAGCAGAGAGATAAATAGTTACATTACGAACTCGGTCAAGGAACCAAAAGAAGCTAAACACAACCTCATGTCTTCGGAAAAAGGCTTCTTGTCCGTCTTTGTCCACCTCTCTGTGGACCAACACGAGACTCTTTGAAGGGCTTTCGAGCTGACTTTGCATGTAGAGAAAAAGTAATCCTTGGTTCCGCGTAATGTAAATGACTAGAGCATTGAGAGAGATTGCGCATTTATACTTCTTCAGGCAAAGTGAAGATGTGTGTGTGTGTGTGTGTGTGTGCGTGTGTGTAAACACCGGGGTGGTGGTGGTGGTGGTGGGGGAGGAGTTAGAAAAAGCCGATAGGGTTGCCAAGTTTGAAGATGAAATTAAGGACTTCATTCAGCAGATGAGGAGATGAGGGGTCAGGCGTAAATGTCATTAGTTCAGAGAGCAAAATTACAAAAAAGAAGAGGGGAAGGCCAAGTGGTTTCAGTAGGTTGGTGGTTAAGGTCATACAGAGGGGTCAAGGATCAGCTGAAGCAGGTTAAGCAGTTGAAGCCGATCAAGCAAAACGAAAAGAAAGTAAAGTTACGGAAGAAGGAAGTACAAAGGTAAAGTCAGATGAGGAAGATGCAGGAAAAGGTCGGAGGACAAGTGAGGTTACGTTACTAGATAAACCAGAAAGATCAAGGATTCAGGTAAGCATTAAGGTCGTCATCTCTAAGGTATACTAGTAGGCATCAAACCAGGTCACGGGGTCAGGTGAGTAGGTAAAGTTACCTGTTGCGTAGATACATTGAGCAAGTAGATACATTGAGCAAGAATCACATAAAAAAAATCAGGGGGTCAGGTAAGACCAGGTAAGACCATAAAAGGTAATTAAAGAAAGGCCATAGGAGTAGCAGGATAAATGGTAACTTCTGAAGACCACTTATGAGTTGTTGGGTCAAAGTTAGATTTCAAGTCCCGTTGATACCGATATTTGTCATCTGCCGACACACACTTTATCTCTGTGAGCGATTTTTTTTTTCAACTTTATCTCTTTTGTGCTATGGGAATGTGACTGTGAATATATACATGCGTAAGGTTTGGCTTTTAGGGAACTGAGTATTGTTTTTATTTTAGGTAAAGTAATGGATAAAACGTGGACATGACTAAGAGTGTGCCTTTCAGTTACATTTATTCAGTTTGCTTTCACATTCTTTTACCACGTTTAACTCTGTTTGTGTCCTTTTCCCAGATTTGGTCAGTTTGCTTTCATTTTCTTTTATTTGAGCTTTTTGCGTCTCTTCAGAAATTCTTCAGATACGGAAGACGGGAAGGGGGTGCGCATTGCACCTGGCTTGCTCTCGTTCATTGGAAACCCATTTTTCCACTATGGCACCTGCATGCCTTCCTCCTGCACAGCGGACGATCTCAGGGTGAGTTTTCTCAGCTCCCTCTGCCCCCTCTGCTCTCTCTCTCTCTCTCTCTCTCTCTCTCTCTCTCTCTCTCTCTCTCTCTCTCTCTCTCTCTCCCCCCC
>JAYMFT010140334.1:0-12839 GCA_038088735.1 Panulirus argus
CGCAACAAAGCAACAGTTCAGATCAGAACAGTCACGAACCACGAGTCTCAAATGCTGTACGACACTATCAAACGCACATCTGGCAGCAGACCGTCCCGGCCGGCGGCTATCAACCAACAGAACTGCCAGACGAAAGATAACTAACGTTATAACATTAATATTAACATGATCATCATGTTAATGTCCCGGACTCTCCTCCTGCAGCCACAGTAAGGTCTTCCGGGCTGGTCCACCACCCTCCTGGCCGGGTCTGAATCCCATCTGGGAGGCTGGCCGCATCAGCGTGCCCGGGTAAACACTAACATTAGCAACAGAGTGTCACGAGAGGTGAAATATTGGGCGTTAAGAGGGTTTTTCTTATCATTAAGTCAAACGTTTTCACCCAAACGGTTTTGTGAGACAACTTCAAAACACGCTGGTATGCTGCCCCGTTCCACGCTTCTCGTGAAGCATTTAAAATCATTTAGCAAGGAAGCAGGAAGGCTGACAAGCCGGTCTCGTCTAAACTAAAAAAAAAGTTTAAGAACACGAAGGTCATTAATGTGACCACTCAGGCCTTGACGAGATACCTTAAAATACGTATGAAAGTTCCTTCTCGACGGAGGCTTGAGGGTCGCCCTCCAACCTCGAGTCACAAGTCAGTCTACATACCCATCACTTCCTCAACACCGCTTGACATCTACACTGGCCTTAATTGGTGTTTATCATCAAAGTAGACTTAACTAAAGACATCTAACAAACATTTATCATCAAATACACTTTCACTCAAGACTTCTGAGACGAAAGACAAACACATTTCCACAGCTACACTCTCATCTTCTGTCCACCCTTCAGCCCTACTCTCTTTCCTTCCCCTCTCACCTCTTGTCATGTCTCCCCAACCCCCCCAAAATCCTCTCTTATTATCTCCCGAACTCCTAAACTCTTCTCTTATTATCTCCCCGACTCCTCAACTCATCTTTCATTATCTCCCCGACTCCTCAACTCATCTCTCATTATCTCCCCGACCCCCAAACTCGTCTCTCATTATCACCCCCGACCCCTAAACTCATCTCTCATTATCTCCCCCTATCTCCACTCTCATCCCTCATACCCTTCTCCCTGATCCTCACTCTCACCTCATTGTCTTCTCCCTGATCCTCACTCTCACTTCACATCATCTCCTTTTTACCTCCACTCTCACTTCTTCTCCCACTAGACCCATCCATTACCCACAATCCAACCCAAGTCACCCCACTCCCTCCCCACACTCCCAGAGACCCTAAAACAATCAGCATATAAGCACCCCAGACACACAGCTCCCCTACCCCTCAAATAAAAAGATACCAGGGGAGAATATGAACGATCTAAAGATACAGAAAAAAAATCTAATATCTCTCGTGGGAAGACGAGGTTGTGTCGGACAAGATGGGACACATCCATCAGCCTCATTACGAGAAACAATTATACTTTCCCAGTGCTGGACCTCAGCGTTATAATTGGTGTGTGTGTGTGTGTGTGTGTGTGTGTGTGTGTGTGTGTGTGTGTGTGTGTGAGTATGCGTGTGAGGTATTTTAGTGATTGTGAATGTGAGAGAACGGATGTGCAATGGCGTTTATGAGAAAGTCTGACACAGTGTGTGTGAAAAATGTTTGTCAGAGGGCGTAATGTGAGAGAGGTGTATGTGAGACGGTTGCATGAGAGACTGATGTATGAGAGAGGGGTGTATGAGAGACGGGTGTATGGATGTATGAGACAGGGAGAGTACTAAGCGATTTTAATACTGTAAAAGAGGCATTTAAGACTCCAGATATGCGATAATAAAAGAAGAAATAAAAAATGAGATTAAAGAGAGCCTGATATTGACAAAAGTTTTCTAATAGTTTTCCATTCTGTTATCTTCTGTGACTTATATTGTGGGTTTCCTACCATCCCCTTGCACCGGCTGAGCCGGCCACTCAGCGAGCATCACTCATCGCACGTAAACAAGGTAGTGTCAGGTGTGAGGACAGCGATGGAGGGCCGGCCGGCCGGGCACCCACCCACCCGTCCTCTTCCGAGAGAACAGAAAACGAGACTTGGATGTAAAAGACAATACTAAATATATTCGATCTTTTGTAGCTATGATTCATGTGTATTGGGTACCAGTGTGATGCTTACCCCTCATAACAGGGGTTCGAATCTCTGCTCACTTTACTTCCTTTTAAAGTAAAAGCAATTCTCAGCTGCCTCCCCAAATAATATATCACAGTCTGTACTCTTGTGCGACTGAACCACAAAACAGACGTAGTGAAGACTCCCTCTTTGTAACCTTTATGTTGACCGTCAGACATGTTAATAACAGACTATATTGACTTCATATATATATATATATATATATATATATATATATATATCATTCATTATACTTGATCGCTGTTTCCCGCGTTAGCGAGGTAGCGTCAGGTAAGGGACGAAGAAAGACCCATACACTCACACTTATATACACCTACACGTAAGTATACTTGCATGCATGTATACATATATACACATACATATGCATACTCATACATGTACATATTCATCCTTGCTCGCCTTTATCTATTCCCGGCGCCACCCTGCCCCACAGGAAACAGCATCGCCACCCCCTGCATCAGCGAGGTAGCGCCAGGAGACAGAAGAAGAAAGGCCACATCCGCACACATCCATTCTCTAGCTGTCATGTGTGATGCACCGAAACCATAATTATCAGGAAATTTGTCTCAATTTCACACTTGTCAACCTTTCCGAGACAAACTGAGTCGTACTTAATAAATCCGAAGTTCATCAAACCCTTTCGGAATGATACTCATTTTTTTTACCGTCTGTAAACTAAATCATAACAATAAACGTGTAATTCTAACTACAAGAAAACTGAAGAGAAATACGAAGTAATTTTACAACAATAAAGTGTTTCAGTTACCACAGTCATAGAGTCAGGGCGAAAAAGAAAGCATAATAATAAAGCTGAGACAAAAATTTATTAATTTTGAGGATAAAAAATTGTTAAAACAAAATAAAAAAAATATATAAAAACGTCTCGCCAGATAATATTTTTCGGTTGATATATATATATATATATATATATATATATATATATATATATATATATATATAAACAGCAAAGGACGACAGTAGAAATCTTGGAGAAAAGAATCACGATTAAAATTACACACAGGAGAAGCATTAGCATTAGGAAAAAATCCCCCAAGACACAATAAAGGAAAAGTCATGCAATGCATGAGGCGCGCTTTGGTAATCCCATCAACTTCACGGCATCAAATATGTTCAGAGGGTCAGTTTACACTCTCAGCCAGTCCGACCACAGCACACCCGCACGCGAAGCGGCCTCCAAACACCGCCAAAATGAGATATTCGGATGCAGTCATCCTCCAACCTCTTCTCCAAACTCTCGTGGAAAATGCCGCCCCGGTCTTGCACTTGGTGCATCGTGTCTAATTCTAGTGGTAAAAAAAAGGGTAGTTTGTTGACCATCCGGGTTCTAGTGTTCGGTAGTTGGCTCTGGCTTCAGATAGTCTTAAAATTTCATATCATTTCTTTTAATCTTAACTATGAACATTAAAAAACAGAATTCTAATTTTGACAGACAGTTATCTACTTTAGTTGGAGAATGTTATAAAGATAAATTATTTCTTGATCATAAGCACCAAGACAAAAAAGGAATAGGCTTTGATAAAATCATTCTAGGAGAAACGTAGGCCATTTAAGTCGTTTACGGCTGTCGGGACGAGCTTTTAAAGTCCCCTTCTCTGGAAACTTGGCGCGATAATTCACGGCATAACAAGTATTTAGTGGGAAGGTGGATGTTTGTTTCCATATAAAGAGAGAGGGGGAAGCCTAGTCACTGGCTACTGCGCTGGAAGAGGTGTCAACGAACTCGTGAACACGACGGTACGTCTTGCTCTACGGATGTACCATCACGCTCTAGGCGCGTACCGTCGCGCTCAAGGGCGTGAATGAACACGCGCTTATGAATTCATGCTTGACCTACCTGCTCTCTCTCTCTCTCTCTCTCTCTCTATTTTTCACAGCTTCCATCATCCGTCGTCCTCGCTCGTCTCTTCACCAACTACTTCAAGTAACTGTTGTTCCTGACACCACCACGATACAGCCAAGGTACAGAACAGGTTTACAGAATACATTTTTTTTCTCTCCCCTTAACTGTGACTTTCTATTTGACATAAATCACTTGGAAGAAAAAGAAGAAATCTCTATTGTCTACACTTTTTTTGTGCACAGTGAGTGTGTGTGTGTGTGTGTGTGTGTGTGTGTTCGCGCGCGCGCTAAGGATGTGAGGGTGGGGGGGGGGGGGGGGGGGGGTTATGTTTGGAATGGGTGAGTGTGTGTCAACAGACTTCTGTGTGGGTGTATTTGCACTGCTGTCTAAAGAAAGGCCGGGTCATTGTGAGTTGTCCTCTCTCTCTCTCTCTCTCTCCTCTCTCTCTATCTCTCAGTCAAAGTATTCTATATTCCCTATCAGCATCATTTCGCTTTTATTTTTCTTCTCCCCAACCCACCATCTCCCCAGCTCCCCCAACCAACCACCATCTCCCCAACTCCCCAACCAAACATCTCCCCGACCTACCACCTTCCTCTCCCACCTCAGAGCACCCTCAGCCTGGCCTACACAAGGCAGCCGTGGAATCCAATACTAGTTACTGGCGCTCGAGGAGACGCACTTTAATTCCTATTTGGGAGAGGGACGTTTGTCCCATTTGGTGTGATTAGATTACGTAAAACGAAGAGGAGAACCCAATCAGGTCTTAATGCCCTCCGGCGTGAATTACATGTGGCACAGATTAAGGAAGATTATGCCTGAAGATTACTCGGCGAGGCTGGATTAGATTCCAGATGCCTTAATACGCGTATAATAACCTCGACGCACAAAATATATCACAGAATCCCGTCAACCCTTTGAATATGAGGCTACCAGCCCTTCGGCAAGGACGCTACTACGGCTCTTGGTGACGGTGGCGAGTGACCTTTCTGAAGGTCAGGTCAAAGGACAGGCCATCATAATGACCAAGGGTCGTACGGTCATAGCCAAAGGGGTCGTAACAGCTATGCCAAAGGGTTTAATATTGACGCAGGACGATGTACGTGTAAACTCGAAGAAACTTTGCAGGTGAAACTGACATCTTTTTTTTTTTCCCCCTCCGGCTCCTTGCGGACCTCAACACTCCCAGGAAAAAAAAAGAAATCTGGTGAGAGAAAATGTATTTTACAGAGAGGGCAACTTTCCTAATCCTTAAAGTGAAACTCTCCCTTAACAATCTAAAAAAAGTTCTAATCACCACTAATCAGACCTAATCAGTCCAAACTTCACTAAATTCAGTTCCAGTCTCTCTCTTATAACATTGAGAGTCCCACTAAAAATCATGCTAATCTAGTTCAACCTATCTAAATCCCTCTTCCTCTCTCAGTAAGAAATATCTTTTGACATTTCTAATCAGCACTAAGCTAACCTAACCTATTCACTCCTGACATCAACTATACGAGAGTTAACTTTCTCGTGTTAGTAGTTCAAAATCATGCGCTGGTAAGCCAGACCTTTTGGACAGCCTTACCCCAGGCCCCAGTGCAAGACCAGTACACATCCACGCCACTAAGCAAGGCTCCTTCCCCTTCTCCCCCGTCACCAGTACCTTGCGTCGGAGGTAAACAAAAGACACCTGACGCAGGGAGTCGATCCCACACACAGCCTCAACTTGAATGCCGGATCGCCGGGAATACTAATGTCTTAAAAAACATTTCTATTTAGCAATTACTCTTTTTGTAGTCTATACTTCTTTCTCTAGCACACACCTTCCCCCTTAAGATGCCATAAACACGCATTCCTTCACTCTTCTTATCAAGTACGTGAGCACGACCCTTGAGAGAGACAGTACGACCCCCGTCGTTGCCAAAGGTCAAAAGTCAGGCCACATAATACCCAAAGGTCATACAAACGGTCGTGCTCAAGGTGAACCACCCAATACGCGGGATAGCGACAATTCTCTTTATTCTCCTCGCTCCCTAGAATGACCTGAGCTGTTATAAATAACTCCCCTCCCACAACACAACCGCCTCAAGTCTGGCAAGGTGACATTAACCTCATAAAACAGTGTTGTTTTCCTCCAGGAGGCCACACGATAAGCAACAGAAGTGTGGCGACTTGCCATGGGGAACTCCAAAGAGCCGTCCTTCCTCCAACTCCCTATACATCATCCATATTTGTTATGTGCATATTCTTAAGACTAAATACATGCGACTCGTAAATGGCTCATTATGCCAGGATCGATCTACGTACGCGTCAAGCACACCAGTTGACAAAACGGACAACAAAACGTGATTCACGGACCTTCTCACTTCCTCATTTCATACTGGCAAAGACCGAAACACCGTCAGCAGTGTACTCACCTCCCTTTCACGGGCTAGTGGGAGTTGGGGGGGGGGGGACCTGCTGGTGCTTGTCACTGCAGTGTTCACAGGTCAGGTACGTACTGCAAGTAAATTCACTGTATTCACTGCACTAATCTCAGCTTCTTCACTGTCCGCAGCTTGCGCACTGGACAAAAAAATTATCATTAATAGCATGGCTACGGTACTGTTCAGTGTACTGTTCATAATTAGTTCAATGTTCACTGTCAATGCATCACTCACAAGTTATATGTCTCTCCAGAATGTCACAAGTCTATCACAAGTTCACCTTTTACGGATAGTATATCTGTCAATAAACTAACTAGGCTTTACTAGCATTTATATAGTAATGCTTAAGTTACAAGGAGTGAATTAGCTACAACCAATGTACCAATCACAACCAATACACAACCAGTACACTAGCCACAAGACCAATCACTTAAAACATACCAGTAACGCACCTTCAGAAGCGCCATACGCAATAACCTGGACGAGGCTGGCCACCATCGAAGTCGCACGTTTCAAGCTAGGCGGCTTCCAAGGAGTCCACAATTCCTCCTCCGCGCTGACCAACTCACCGAAGACCCGGCAGCCGTCCAGCCACACGCCCTCGTGAGATACGAGATGGTCGCAACGGTTGTTAAGGTCTAACGACCCATCTAGTGTGTAGTTCGGTGGCCATGACACCCCACATACATCCGAACACGTATCATTTATTGGGTCATGTGATTCGCTTTAACGTTTGGTAGAAGTTATTCATGTATTTTTTTGACTTAATGGCACAAAAAGCTTATGGAATTACGTACAGTTAATATATATAAATAGAATCCTAATGCAGGATTGAAGTTTGAAGAACCGTGTCAAAAGTCAGAGGATTTCACAGTGCCAAAATATATGGTTTTTCAGGTGATGTATTACTGATGTTACATAATCTATTCCATACCTGATACGTACCAATAAAAGCTATTGTTATGTCAGTTACATCAAGAGTTGTAGAATTTGGTATCAGTCTTACGCAAAATGTTCCCATCATGAAGGGTATCAATCAGAGAATGATGGGATATTGTCTCTTAGTTAAGTCAGTAAGGGCCGTCAAGCGAGTTTCGTCAAATGGGGAAATAACTGATAGCGAGGCATTAGAGTAAAACCTGACCAACAGATGGCGTTGAAGTGTCTATTGCCATGTACCTCAATCTAACTTAATTCCCGACGTTCTATTTTCTGTACAAATTTCAATTTACACACATACAAAATATTCTTAGTAGCTCTTAACATTCTCAATACCAAAGAGGCTTTTACATAACACTTCGCATTATGTTCCTTGTCTGATATGATAACTGGGAACTCTGTAACTAGCTACCCTTTCATAAGCTTAAACAGAAATATGTTTAGGCAATTTGACACGACCTTAGGCACCGTCAGTAAGAATATTCGAAAAACAGACAGGTGAAAAGCCTCGTTCCCTCCACACTGCCCTCAGGCTCAGCGACATATAAGAGGTGGTCGCTCACGTAGCTCCTTTGATGGGCTACATGCATAGTGAGAGGGTGTGTGGGCTTAGAATTATCTTCAACACCCGAAGAAGGTGTTAAAGATTTTCCGGTTGGTGGCTGTAACTTGACGTTGGCGACCTTAAAGACCGTGGCAGTTGACAGGCCTAAAGTCCAAACAACCAACCGTCATTCACACAGACGATGCGGACCGGTTGTTTCCGTCATGTTGTTGTTGTGGCCGTCACAATAGGGCGAAGCGTTGATGACACAGTACAGTTGGTTTCTATGATCAAGTCAGCCCGTTGCCTTGAGGAGGTTTAGCCCCTGATTACAACCATCGATCATCCTCGAGCTGATGGATGAAAAATGCTACCCAGGTTGGTTAGTTGCTTATTTCGGCTTTTAGTTCAGTGGCTTTGGCTGCCCTGTCGAACCCGAGCCCTTGACACTTGGTGGGTCGCAACGCTGGCCACTGTACTATGAAGTGCTGTCTGTGTAATTACCTGTTTGTTAATATGTTTCTTTACTGTACAGGGAGGGAGTTCTATACTCGTGGGGACCCCACCCTCCCCCATCTCTTAAACTTTTATCATACGATTTCTCGGACTTCTGGATTCTATCTTTATTCACCGTTTAATCACTGGCTTTATTTCATTCATTCAAAACCCTTAATCTTTAAGAAGTACTTTTTTTTCATATTCTCTAACAAATGTCTTGTTTCAATTCATGTTATGGTCTTTGGTTGCTGTATTTCTACATCTTTCGAAAACATACTTACTTATCTCTCTTCCACAGAGGAAAAATTTAAAACCTCCAACCTTTCCCTGTAACTCCACTCCGTTAATTCTGCTACCATCTCAGTTACCCTCCTCTAGATCTTCCTTACTGAATTCCTAGAGATTCTGAAGTGCTGGTGATAAAACTTGAGAAGCATATCCTAGTTTTGAGCCTACTGTAGGACGTAAATAGTTTGCTGAATATTTCCATATCTATGAAAGTGAATCTAATTACCAGCAAAAAGATTGTCTCCCTAACTATTCTCCTGAGGCAGTTTGGGACAATGTCGATTCGTGAGTCTCTCTCATACACAAACAGATTCCTGCAGCTTATTTCTTGCTAGATGATATTCATATTGAGTCCTTTTTATTTCGCTGTGTATTCGGGATGAGTTTCATCAACTATATAACACACCAATTCTGGAGTCTGTCCAGGTTCCCTTGTAAGTTGATGCAATCTATCTCCCTTCTCGCTTCCTCTTGACCTTAGCATCTTTTATACCTCCTGGCAAGTCCATTGACATAGATCAAGAAGAGTTATATGGTCTTAAAGTAGAACCCTGCGGTACACCACTGCGTGTGTGTGTGTGTGTGATTCCTATTTTCTTTTGCGAGGAAGAGAGTTTATACACTCGTGTTCCTGAGTCTCTTAACCTTGTATATGTGTACCATGTCATTACTTCTATGTACGTATATGAGCGTCTGTACATAAGCATAAATACGCTAAAAATATAAAAAAACACAGCTACAAAAAAACAGAAACAAATTAAATGACAAGTGTACCTGTATGGAAAAATTACCCCAGCAATGCTTAAGAGTAAAAACCAGCAGTAAAAATATCTCAAATGATTTTCTGAGTGCCACAAGTCAAAACCGCCCTTGAGGAATTTTTTCTCTCGATTGAAAAGGCGAACATACATCGCCTCATCAACAAAGAGACTCTCTAAGTACGTTGATAAGTATGAAAAGTGTTGACGTTACTACAGAGGTGAGAGTGAGGCTAAAGTACACAGCTTTACGAGTGGTCCTGTGGAGAGGTCGCCTGTGTTAAGTAGGGTACATTAGTCTCACTTTTCTTTATTCTTTATGGGTTGAAGGGTATGTAATACTTTCTTATGGTTTCCACCCTTATGGACACACTGTTCGGGTGCACGATACGCCTTTCTGGGTCTTGAGAATGAACATAACTTCTTTCTATTCTCTGTGTGGTGTGCGCTCGGGAGAGAAGGACTTTTAACGACATAAGGAATTCATTCAAAAAATCCTACAGCGTCCTTTAAAGAGATTAACAGTCCCCTTAGATGGTTTCAAGAATCTCTTGAACAAATGTTATATCTTCTGGGAAGCCTGGGGGCCTCCCAAGTAGTAGGGGGCGTTACCTGGAAACTTGGAAAAATATGTCACTTGGAAAAGTGGAATGCTTCCTGGAAGGCTCTGGAGTGCCTCTGAGAAAAGTGGAAAGTTTGAGAGTCTCTTGGAAAGGTAAAAATGGCACCTGGAAAGCTCGAGAAAGGGAGAGCGTCTCCTGGAAAACATGAGAAAGGTGGACCGTCTCCTGCAAGGCTTGAGAAAGGTAGATCGTCTCCTGGAAAGCTTGAGAAAGGTAGATCGTCTCCTGGAAAGCTCGAGAAAGGTAGATTGTCTCCTGAAAAGCTTGAGAAAGGTAGATCGTTTCCTGGAAAGCTCGAGAAAGGTAGATCGTCTCCTGGAAAGCTTGAGAAAGGTAGACCGTCTCCTGGAAAGCTTGAGAAAGGTAGATCGTCTCCTAGGAAGCATAAGGAAGGTAGATCGTCTTCTAGAAAGCTTGAGAAAGGTTGATCGTCTCCTGGAAAACTCGAGAAAGGTAGATCGTCTCCTGGAAAGCTTGAGAAAGGTAGATCGTCTCCTGGAAAACTCGAGAAAGGTAGATCGTCTCCTGGAAAGGTTGAGAAAGGTAGATCGTCTCCTGGAAGGCTTGACAAAGGTAGATCGTCTTCTGGAAAGGTTGAGAAAGGTAGATAGTCTCCTGGAAAGCTTGAGAAAGGTAGATCGTCTCCTGGAAAACTCGAGAAAGGTAGATCGTCTTCTGGAAAGGTTGAAAAAAGGTAGATAGTCTCCTGGAAAGCTTGAGAAAGGTAGATCGTCTCCTGGAAAGCTCGAGAAAGGTAGATCGTTTCCTGGAAAGCATGAGAAAGGTAGATCGTCTCCTGGAAAGCTCGAGAAAGGTAGATCGTCTCCAGAAAGCTCGAAAAACGTTGAATGTCTAGAAAGTTTGAGTCTCACGGAAAGGGGAGTGTTTCCTGGAAAGCTGGAGTGCTTCTACAAAACAAGAGACATCTGGAAAGTCTAAAAGTCTCCTGGAAAGGTGGAATGTCTCTTGGACGGTTGGAGTGTCTCTTAGAAAGGTGGAATGCCTCGTGGAAAGCTGGAGTGCCTCCTAAAAAGGAGGAGCATCTCCTAGAAAGCTCAAATGCCTCTTGGGAGTGGTAGGGTGGCGACTGGAAAGCCTGAGTGTTTCTTCAAAATCTGAAGGTTTTCATGAAACTGCCGAGTGCTTTCCGGAACCATTTTGTTTCACGTATTCATCATTTTTTTTCATATATATGTATGTAATTCTTATGTAATTCTTATAATGCTGGACTGGTGATAGGTTAAGGAATATGTCGACTCCCAAGTCCTTCTGACACTCAGAATCCTGAAGCTTATTTCCTAATAATACTGGACTCTTCTTTTGCTTTGTCCCATCCTCTTTACTTTAAATAGTCTCCGACTAAAGAGAATCAACCACGTATCAGACTAACTTTGGCGTCTGTCTAGGTTCCCTTATGAGTACATACAATCCTCCCCGCTTTTTTTGCTTCCCTCATGACCTCTGCATCATCTGCAAACACAGTCGGGTAGGAAGTAGCACCCGTGATTCCAATCGCTGCCATGTCCACTCCTTGGTATCTAAAACGCTTCATTTCTTCAAGATTCTCTCCATTCAAACTCCACCTCCCTCCTGTACTTAGTGGTTTCACTTATATTAACATTAAATCTTAACTTTCTCCTTTCAAGCACACACACACACACACACACACACACACACACAAACAAACAAACGAATAAACTCCGACACCAGCTTCTGCAATATCTCACTCAAGTTCGCTACCAGAGCCGTGTCATCAGCAAACAGCTACTGGCTCATTCCTATTCTCTCCCACCCCCAGCAGACTGCAGACCCGCCCCTCTCTATACAAGACCCGCGCATTTTCGTACCTCCCTCACCACCCCATCCATACACAGATTAAACAACCATGGTGACATCATACACCCTTGACGTACATCCACCTTCATCAAGATACACAGTATAACAGGAAGCACACGGAAAATAAAGCTAGTTCACTAAAAGCTTCCAAAATCATGATTTTCCGCTGCAGTACTCGTACAACGGAGGAGGCAAAAGCGAAATAGCCCCAGCCATTTGCTAAAACAGTTCCAGATTTTTTGCTCCTGAGAGCAGAGGTAAAAAAAAAAAAAAAAGAAATGAGATACCCCTCTTAAAATAACCATTACGGTCGACCAGCAAGCAATTTTCTCTGGACAGGACAACCTCAGTGCAACAGCTAAATTGCTGTTTCTACACGTCGAACTTAGTGAGAAGGGGAGATTGTGGTCTGGAGACGAGACTAGACTGATCTGAGATTGGGTGGTGACGAGACTAGACTGAGCTGAGATTGGTTGGAGATGAGACTTGACTGAGCTGAGATTGGATGGAGATGAGACTAGACTGATTGAGATTAGTTGGAGAGGAGACTAGACTGAGCTGAGATTGGATGGAGACGAGACTAGACTGAGCTGAGATTGGTTGGAGATGAGACTTGACTGAGCTGAGACTGGCTGGAGACGACAGCAGACAGACCTGAAATCAATAAGAGCTGAAACAGGAATAAGTTACATTTTGGCTAAGAGGTTAGACTTGATCGAGTAGTGCTTGGATATAGTGCAGACTATTCAACACCACGACGGACCAGAAATGGGTCAATGCTGAGATTAGCGATTAACTCCGATGCTCACAAGAAAACTTGAGTGAGGAGATTGGCTCGAGATGAAATTGCTCGTAGCAGAGCTCAGAATGGCATGAGCTGAATTTGGCGACGAGCTTAGTCGATTGGGACAATGTTGAGGATGGGTA
>JAYMFT010140345.1:0-12839 GCA_038088735.1 Panulirus argus
CTCTCTCTCTCTCTCTCTCTCTCTCTCTCTCTCTCTCTCTCTCTCTCTCTCTCTCTCTCTCTCTCTCTCCTGCCGCATTATCACCCGTCCTGCAACGGTCACACCCCTTCAGCAAACCCCTCTTTTAACTCTCTATATCATCAGGCTCTCTCTCTCTCTCTCTCTCTCTCTCTCTTTCCCTCGCCCCTCGCCCATCATCAAATTGTCTTCTGTTCCTCCGTCATCGCCGCGCTTCCCCTGCTCCCTGTTTTATGAGGCGCCTCGCCGCCCCCTCTAGCTCCACCTCGCCCGCCCGGACAAAGCTTCCAGTAATGCCGCCCTCCTCGAAATTGTGCTCCGTCAGGAAGTGTTAATTCTATTAACGGCACGATCGCTCGAATGCCATTCGGCGCCTAAATGGAACACGTGAATTTGAAAAAAAAAAAAGGAAAAAATACGACGAATAGAATTCGTTTAAAGAGATGTACGTATAAACAGACCCGCGGGATATCTTTATTATTGAGCACCAGATAGTAAATGAACGGTCTCCCATTGCGTAAAACGCGCATGGTAATCTCTGCGAGCGACACAAGGCGGATGAAAAACAACTTAGGAAGAAATGGTGACATTTATAAGCGTCATGGATGTAGGCGATGGTGGCGGGGAGTGGAATGTCACTCTGGCCAGTAAAGGAAGATGGGGTTGGGTGATCGACCCCTAAGGGAGGGTAGGGGATTACCGACTAAGGGAGGGAATTAAGCCACTAAGGGAGGAGGGGTGGTGGGGAGGGGGAGGGGGACGACGTGCAGGTAAAGGAGGAGGAGAGGACCTCGGCCACTGACTGAGGGAAAGGGGTCGCGCGAGTCGCATGCAAATCCCGCTATGATTGATAACCTGCAGCGTCTCGCCCGTGAGGCGTCTGGGATCAGGTCCTTCGGGAGGGGCCGGCCAGCGACAAGGAGGCTCACAGCCAGGAAGAGGAAGGGAGGGAGGGAGGGAGGAGGGAGGAGGGTAGGACGGGAGGAGGGACGAGGGAGATGGTTAAATAAAGGAAAAGATTAGTTTGCAGGCTGGCAAGATGGAAGGAGAGGTGATTTGAGAAAAAAAAGAATATGTGGTTTGCGTATGCGTGTAAAATGGATGGGATGGAGAGAGAGAGAGAGAGAGAGAGAGAGAGAGAGAGAGAGAGAGAGAGAGAGACTACACAGATGGAGGGCAGGCATGCAGGCCAAACTAAGCCAACGCTGCAGGAAACATCCACACCGAGAGCTCGACTCACGCACGAGTGTCAAGTCTGACAGACGGAGCCAAACAGACGCTCCGGTAGCGGGGCGTTCGACCAACAGACTCGCTGGCCTCTTCCCGTGGTCGTCTGTGGTGCCGGAGACACCAGCGGCCCTCCCTCTGGGGAGAGGCGCTGACAGTCCGAGTGGAGTCCTTCCTCCGCCCACTTCACCGACCCCTTCTTTATTTCCCATCACTCTTCCCTCTCCTGTCTCTCCTCCTCTTCTCCTCCTCTTCTTCTTCTTCCTCCTCCCTCTCCCACGGTCTGTCATTCGTACTCGCGGCTCCGTTCATCTTCCCTCCTCCTCCTCCTTCCTCCTCCTCGTCTTCCTCCACCCCCCCCCCCTCAACCCTCCCTCTCAACCACACACTGCATCCCACGCGTCTATCGGAACGCTGAAATAAGGCAGGGAGGCGGGTGGAGCTGGCACATTAGTACATTACAGCCTCTGAAGTCACACACACGTAAACATCATAACACATCATAACTGCCTGAAGAAGAATGCGGAAACAACGTGCAACGTTCTCTCAGGATGGTTCGATGATTTATGGCTGAAACGGCCGTAATTTCTCACGTCGCATTTGTGTAACCTACTCTGTTGCAATCGTGTGGCTCTTCTTGGTGAGGCTGTTGACCTCACCAAAACTGTCGAAGAGGAAGCATTGTTTGCTTTCTGGAAGCTGTATGGTTCTGCATGTCTCATGAGGATTAGATCCCACCTACACCGGTTTACTGAACTTTCTTCCCTTTGTCGAGACCTTGTCAACTGCGGTAAAGCAGAAAGGTTTACACATGATGCTTAAAAGAAGCAATTGTGCTAATCCGATGGTATATATATTTCTCAGTGTCAATTCATGACACTTTGTGATGACACTGAATGATAATTACATACATCAGTAGACTGATCAGGGCTCATTCATCTTCTTTATACCTGGACGTCGCATGATAATGAGCCTACCATTTAATCACTCAGACCTGTTTTGATTATAATCACAATCAACTCACAAAATCGTATCTTCACAGATGAAAATATTATATAAGCACTGGCACCGATCACCTGAGCTGTCTTAAGTGAGGGATCCGTGCTGAAAACATAACACACGAGTTGCCTTGCAACGCCAGACGGTGGCGTGGCTATGAGTGAGGCTGACCACACTGCCCTCCAAGAGCAGCCTGTCATATGCCAAGCAACCTCCACCACATGCTCCCCCCCCCCGCCCTGCTGACGGGGGATTGCGTCACACCTCGCAACACCGGAGGCTACTGGGGTATGGAGGTGTGTGTGTGTGTGTGTGTGTGTGTGTGTGTGTGTGTGTGTTCCTGTCACACCTCAAACACCGGAGGCTAGGGTCTGGAGGGTGGGTGTGCTACTGTCACGCCTCACAACACCAGAGGTTCTGGTCAGGAGGCTGTTGTTGTCACACCTCACAATGCCGGAGGCTGGAGTATGAGGCTGAAAACAGAAGGGGAGGGCGGGAGAAAGGGGCGTGGAAAAGGAAGGGAAAAGGGAAGGAAGAGGGAAAAAAATGAGGAGGATGGTAGAAAGGCGTCGGGGAAGCGGAACCGAAAGGGGAGGGAGACTGGGGAAAAAGGAAGAGGTGAAGAGAAAGAGGAGAGGGGAAAGTAAACGAGAGGGAGGGATTAGCGTGAGGGAAGATCCACCCACCATCATGGCGATAAGGACGGACGTTAAGACTGACCAGCTGGGGTTGCGATGCTTCTGGAGAGGTGTCGGGGGGTGGGGGGGGGAGGAGGAGAGGGTGAGATGATGTGGTGCACATGTTAAAGAGAGAGAGAGAGAGAGAGAGAGAGAGAGAGAGAGAGAGAGAGAGAGAGAGAGAGAGAATTTCTCAGAGCCAGAGCTCATTAAATTAACATCGCCGCCCCAGTACTTCACGCTATGCCATAAACAAGCAGACCTCATCAAGGACTTCCGGAGCGCTACCTAATCAGGGCAATCAGCAAAAAAGAAAAAAAGACGTAATGTACCTCGGTGTCCGGGACTGAGTGTGGCCGGCCGGCCGGCCGTGCGTCCGTCCGTCCGGCGAGCAAAAGCCGGCTATACGTGACCGGCCTTCCTCCCCGCTCTGTAATTTGTCTACAGAGCGTTTTCGCCCCCATCGGCAACACCCCCTCGGTGTGTCTCCGGGAAAGCTGGGCTCCCGCTGCCCCCATGACGTGCAAATAACAGCGGGAGGATGATTCGTGGCCCGGCGGCTCCCTGGAGGCCAAGGTAGGTAGGTGGTGCTTGTCAAATCAGCCGTAATGTGAGGTGGAACGGGTGTGGGAGGACCAGGCCAGTCAGTTCGCTCAAGATGTTCCCCGGCGACGGAACTCATCACGCGGGACATGTTGAGGTATCGTTCTTGCTCCTCGATGACTGTATTCAGGCGCGATACACACAGAGGGAGCCCCCGTGAGAGACAAGATTACGCGAGCCTCGTCGGCGTCGGGTAATGGCACGGGAGAGGCTTCGGTTCGTTTAGGAACGACAGTCACGCCTTCCTGTCGCCGCTTTGTCGTTGTTAAATCACTCTGGAGGAGGAGGAGGAGGAGGAGGAGGAGGGAAGGAGCGGGGTGGGGGTGGGATAAGAGAGGCGACAAACGTGTACTTAAAGACTGGAGATCTTCTGAGGTTCCTCACGCTTAGGGCGCACTCGCCTGACACTGTCATTATCATTATCCTCATCAGGGGAGCTTTAATAGTCCCGGCAAGAAGACTTGTACACAGGTGGTGTTGTCCCGTGACGCGAGTGCGTCTTGTGACATACGAGTGTCGTCAGGAAGAGGTGTGACTCGAGTGTAAGCCACGAGATGTTTCTTGTGAGTTTCGTTTCTTTTTCTCTCTCTCTTCTTTTCCTGAGCTACATGTGAGTTCGCTATGTCACTTTATTGCCAGTTTGACGAGTATATCTTCCCATCGAGGTGTCTCGGGAGCTGTTCTTGTTTTTTTTGGGAGGTCTTGTGACCTGAGTGTGTCCTGTGACTCAACTGTCTTGTGACTTGAGAGTGCCCTGTAACTAAACTGTTTTGTGAACTGAGTGTGTCTCGTAACTCGACTTTCTTGCGACTTGAGAGTAACGTGTACCTTAACTTTCTTGGGACCTGAGTGTACGCCCTGTAACTTAATCGCTTCGTGACTTGAGTGTGCCCTGCAACTCAAACTTGTCCAGTGACTCTAAGTGCGTCCCGTGACTACGACTGTCTTCTTTGTTTAACTTGAGCGTGTCTCGTGTCACATATATATATACATATATATCTATATACTGACAAGTGCACCTTGTGACATCAAGTATTTCTTCGGCCTTCAACATATTTCTTGTGACTTACGTGTGACCTCTTTATTAGTGGTTCACGCTCCATCTCGTGATCTGGACGCGTCTTACGGCTTAATTGTCGTTTGAGTGAGTGGGTAATGTGACTTAAGTGTATGAAATGGTCTTATAACAGCATCGTGTGACCCTTTGGCGTGTGTTTCTTCTGACGCGAATGTTGAGCTGCGCTATCATTAAATGGTTTAAGTGTCATCTCTGTGTTTTCAGTGAGGTTCGTTACTTCCATATTTCATGTGACTTGGAGTGTGGTTCGTAACCTAATCTCTTTAAGAGTGCGAGAGTGTTGAGCAATTTCAGTAGGATTACCAGTTGCAAATAATAATAAGAGTTAATAATCACCCTGCGTGATGCTGATCATTTTAAACGAAACTTCGAAATCTTATTCATTCAGTTTATCATGAAAAAGAGAATGTAAAGATTTATTTTCACTTATGAAATATTTCTGAGCTCTGTTAGGAGCCTCACTCATTTTTATACCTTATTGGCTGAAGGGGTGATTGCCTTCCCTGCTAGAACTAAGCTAACCATCGCCATGTAAGTTCACCTACGTCGATGAGACGAACACCTACTGAACGAGACCAGACGGGACATACGAAGCACAATGCCAAGTCTGGAGGTGGAGGAGTTTGCAGAACTCGGGTTCTGTGACCAACCGCCGTAAGCACAGTGGGTAACTAACTGTGGGCGGTGGTACAATCCTCGAGCATGACGAAAGACGATGTTTGGATACGACAGTCTGGTCTTGGCCTGACCAAAATTCTATGAGTCTGGACGCAGGCCAGGTCATCACACCCTAAGTGTCGTGTGCCGTCAAGGACTTAAAAAACATTGTGCTCATGAACTGTAACTCAGTCGTGACGAATGACTGACAGTACCAGTCGTGCTCAAGGACTGTACCATAATGCCATACTGCAGGACTGCACCGTAGTGCTCTCAAACTGTTAACGTGGGGCAGGCAGGATGACGGAGCCTGTCGCAACCCAAAACTCCCGTGCTGTGTTGAAATGTTAGCCTGTCCAGGTCACGCCCATGTATAGCGTGTGGACTACACTGTTAAATGGTATACATGCTGCGCTACGATTCCTGTTGTCGCCATGGTTGTCTGTGTGGGTGATCCACACCTGTAGCGTGCGGGGCCCAGGTAGTGGGGATAGTGAGTGTTTGGCTACGGCTCTTTGTTGCCGGTGTGGTAGTTTGTATATGTGCAGGAATTGTGTGATTTCTTACCTTTAGAAATACGTGTGTGTGTGCGTAATTACCAACCCGTAAAGTAAAGGTGAGAGTTTTGCATTCGTGAGGGGCCCCATCTGCTGAACTTGAATTCTTCCTGGATTTATCATTTCACCTTTAAGCTTGTCCCATCTTGACGCTGAGGTAAGTTCGCACATCTCATCTGATAAGCTTCTGTCTTAAGTTTCGTGTTGAGGCCTCCGGTTGATCTTGCCACCGTATCTCACAAAGACCTTTGAGGCTGTACTCAGGTCACGCTCTACTCGCTTCTCTTCCTTGGTGGGTAAAATCAACGGTTCCTAGCCTATGTATCCGTGCCTGTCTGTATGCAAGCATGCGGTGATTTAAGTGCAAGCACTGACAAAAACTCTTTTCAATTTCAAAGCACAAGTCAGTCGTAACTGGGTAGTCTGGAGCGGTAAAGCACCTGGAAGATCCCCTCCCCCTCCTTTTTTTTTACAAGCACCTCACTACACTCGAGGTTTCCTGCATCATCACCCGCTCTGACGACGTGTACGAAGGCGACCCCGAAACACACCACTAAACTTTCCTAACATCGCCATCAAACGCCGTGTTTATACTTGGGGCGAGTGCGTCAACACACGGGCATAAACAAGGCTGGCCAGCCTAAATAGCACGTCACAGTCGGGGTTTCTGACACTCAACGCTGCTGGGGAGGTACGTACAGGAGGCAAGATGCGGAGGAACCTCTCTCCTCCTTCTCCTCCTCCTCCGTGTTCTCTAATCAGTCTTCCCATTTCCACCCAGTTGACTTACGCTTCACATTTTCGCCCGTGTGTGTCTGCTCTCCCATTTTCATTCTTACGTCCTTCCCGATAACTCTCTCTTTTTCTCTCATCCATGTCGCACCTTCCTCAATGATTGTTTTCTTTCCATGTCTGATCCTTGCAAATCAAACTTCTTCTCTTCTCGTGTAGGCCTTTTCTGCTTCCTCTCTCATCTTCTTCTCTTCTAACCCTATGGCTCTCTTCTTCCAGCGTGCGTCTCCTTCCTCGCCTCCTCTTATTCATTTTGTTCTTACCCACTGCCCTTATTCTTACCTCTTCAACCCTTCTTCGTCTTCCATTTCTTACCTCACTGAAGCTTTCCTCTACCACCACCGTCATCCAACTTCAGTTCTCCCTTCCTCATCAAGCTCGAGTCAAGGTTCTCATAAAAGTACCGAGCTCTTTATCCAGTTCTTTTTCAGCCTCACTCCGAAAAGTAGCTGCGCAACTTCTCAGTAGAGACTACTTTACTGAAAGCCGCGATGGTGTTTTCTAAATAACTTTATCTTATCAATCGAAATGTCAGAGACAGCAAAACCTAGTCTAAACTAAAGCAACACCTTGTATTTCAGTGTTGCAAATAATTGATATATTTCACTAGGAATCTACGAACGTATACGCTAAAGTGATATCAGTTGAATGGTACCGTTCCTAGGATATCGTTCTATACGAGTGATCCTTCGAGACCATAAAACAAGCCTCGTTGAAACAAGACGCGGCAGAGGAACTACGTTTACGAAGACTTACCTTACCAGCTCATCTCTCTGGTAACTGCTGCCTGAAAGGTTCTCTATTGGCTTATAACTGGAGAGTTTTAGAGTAGTCATTCTCATACGTCTGGTTCCTTCATATACACTCTTATCTCTTCGGTTCCTTTGGATTTATCCATTCTTCATCCATCCGGTCTTTTTTGGGTGGATTTAGGTCTTAGCCTTATAGTCCTCTCTGGTACACCCATTCTATCTCTGTTCAGTCCCTTTAGATAGATATTCTTATCTGCCTTCTAAACAGTCATCTTATCTACCCAGTCCCTTCTCGTGGATTTTTAGCTCCTCGTCTTCCAATCCCTTCTGATGTCGGAACCATCCACCCGTCCCCTTTGATGAAGGGTCTCATCTGTCCCTTCCCACTAAATGCCTTCGGTTTTCATTTTGCCATCTGGTTCCCTTTGGTGAGGTAGTTCTCACCTTCCTGGTCTCTCCTGGTGAAGTCGTTCTTATCTGCCCAGTTACTCCTGGAGCTGTCGCTCTTATCCGCCCAGTTACTCCTATTGCAGTCGTTTTTTTTTTTGTCCGTACCAGTCCCTTTGTCGTAGTCGTTCGTATCCGTCCAGTCACTCGCGGATAATGACATCACGCGCCCTGCATCTCGACCTCGTGTGACCTTGAGCCGTAATGACGGGAAATGAATATTGCTGAACAGGATTTGGAAGAACTGGGCAATGATAGAAAACTTCAAAAAAAAAAAAGAAAAAAGAAATAAAACAAGACGATGAGAACCTTCCGTCAAGTTCCTGTCCGCCTCAGCCACTGCGCCCGGGTCCAGCAGAAGGTCTTAAGGATAACTGGAGACGCAACAAGCCTGGCTAGGATCTTGAATATTTGTGGTTAAAGCTAAGCTAAGCTCAGATAGTGACTGTTTACACTGCTTGACAATAATGCTGAACTGGAACTGCGGAAGTATGTTTATGTCGAGTGGAAATGGAGGGGGGGGGGGAAGAAATAATGGACTAGTTTTCTTAGTTCGTATGCAAGGGTAAAAACGATGATACGTATGTACGATGTATACATAGGAATACAAACGAATTCAAACAAAAACAGACCAGTGGGTCCCTCCGAAGCTGATTGTGACTGTGGAAGCGATCAGAAACTCAAAGGTTGGTATGGTAACAGCTGAAAGTCACACGGATGAATAATGAAAAAATATAAACTGGCGTATTGATGACGTTTCAAATATTTGCGTAATCTAGATCTACTTTGTTCTCAGAATCATAACACTATCTCTTCGGCTTGTACAAACACGCGCTGTACTAACCACGGGTGTACAGGTTTCGCCTGTTTTATGAAACAGTTATGTTCCGATAGCGAAGGAGTTACTCACTCACCACCCCAACTGAATTTATCTGTGGGTGGCCGGCGTATATGTGTTTTTACGACTCGGAACACGCGTCTAGGAATTTCTGATCTACGTGTAAACAACGTGTTGCCATACCAATCAGTTTGTTTATGCGTTTTTTTTTTCTTTTAACTCCCCTGTTGAGCGATCTATATTAACGCAGAGCGAACCGGCTGGTTCCACCAACCACCCAAGTATCTCATCTTGTTTCTTCCATTTTTTTTTTCTCTCGAGTTATATAAGGATATGGGAAAGATCAATATATCAGAAGGACACTCTGTTGCTCCTTTTTGCTTTATCCTTTGTATACCCTCGCTGCCTGAGGACGGATTTCGGGAAGGAAATCGCACCGTCAACGTTCGTAGACACGTCGGTCAGAAGCACAACATACAAAAGGGGTTTTTCTACTTCATAGAAATGACTTTCTGGTCGATATAATTGCAACGACACAGACGCGTGATGATCCATAACAGCTTGCTGTAAATCAAGTCTTGGGGTGACTCAACCGATGATTCTGGGCGGAGTGATGGGCGTCAAGAGAGAGAGAGAGAGAGAGAGAGAGAGAGAGAGAGAGAGAGAGAGAGAGAGAGAGAACTTTCCGAGGTCCGAGACACCGGATTTTTGAGTCCGAATGGCCACGACACAGGACAGGACGAATCATGGAATGCAAAAGACGCAAATCTTAGCAGAAAAGCGAAGGAGACATTTGCTTCCATTCCCACAACAAGGACCTCTGCTATGCACTCAGGAGAGACAGAAGCATCTCCCGAGGAGAGGCAGCGCTCAATGCCCAACCAAGTAAGAATAAAATTCTTTTTGAGTTAGTCTAGTCGTTGTTGGCCTGATAAAATCATACGCTGGTTTAATGTAACAAGGAAACTGAACCATGAGCTTATCGTGCTGGTGGATAAAGCTTGGCCTGCAGTCATGCAAGGCTGGGAACACACCTGTGTCATGGGCACAGCTGACGGACAACATCAAGCGACGCCAGTAACACTTAACTTCCCTACCCATCACTGCGGCAGCAACACCACCACCACCACCACGCGAGGGGTCAATAACGACGAGGACGGATGGAGGTGATGGCCTTACATTAGTGTCCACTTTTTATATCCTTGTGGCTGGGCTGGTGGTCCCGCGGCTGGACGGACGGACGGACGGACGGATCCGCCCCCTCGTCATACGCAAACACCCGATTCCTTCACCCGAACCCGACTTGCGGCCGGATTTAGTACTGCCGGGTGAAGAGGATATTCGGATAAGTGGTTAGGTTATGATTGAATAACATCAGATGTCAGGTTTCTGGCTCAAAATTTGGGTTATAATTTGCTGTATTTGGTCGTTAAATGCGAAAGATTAAGGAAAGATGGCAAGCGAGTGTTACATAACAAGGCGTTACATTACGTTGAATTATAATACTCCCTTCTTCAATAATGACCACGTAATTATGTGAGGCGATTATTCACACCTCGATTACCTTACTTATCTTTAGACGTTACAGAAATAACAGCTTTTTTTGACACGTCCGTCTCAAGAGGATGACCTTGATTTGACGCACGGATATTTGAATAACAACTTAATGAAGGAGGCAGGATAATCTGGTCGACATATTCGATTAACCGAATGAGCAAATTTAGACATCGTGAACATCTTTGTGCCAGAGGGTTATAATATTTTTTTTGTGGTATACTAAAGGAGGCCTTTTTTAAATTTGATGTGGTATATCAATTTTTTTCTTAGTTTATTGCGGTATTTTTTTTTTTAAAGATAATTATTTTGATAATCTGTTCATATGATCAGCATCACATGACGTATCATTCTGGAAATCTTTCTCGATGATCAAGTTTGCAGAGCGAATTATTCAGCCAGTCAGTTTTGGACAAATAATCCAAAACAGAATTATTCTAGCAACTGTAATAACCTGTTCGGCTTATGAGCTTCAGGGAACGGATAACTCTGCAGCCATTTTGGATAATGATGTTCGCAAACCAAACTATTCCTCTGTTTTATCGGAATAATCTGTTTTAGTGACCGGACAATTCCGTAACCTGTTTCGATAGGCATGCTTAAAAACGGAATTATTCCAGTATCTCATCTCTTTTCGATGATAGACTCAGGGAGTCCAAGGTTTATCTATTCGCTAATGTGTGGATATGCAACACTGAGCTTCAGGTAAGCATCAATCAATACCATATCATTAATAATGTAACATTTTCAAAAATGTCCTTTGTATTAGCCTATCATCCACAAAAGAATTAGCGCTTCTCTTCCAAAAACTTGAAAGTCACTAATTCCAGTACTTCATATCCTGCCAGAAGCACTCGACAACACGATGGTCTGCAAATGCGTCCCGAAATGTTCATAGTTCAAGATACTGATGAGAGTGAAAACCGAAGCCAACGCCGGTGTGTTAGGACAACAACACGACCTTTACGGAAACCATCATCGTTATCCAAATCATCACCACGAATGAGAGTATCTTTATCTAACTCCTCTGACGACTATTAATGGTAATTACTCATAATCAGAATTCTGCAGCGTCGTCGTTCGTGGTTTGTAATATGCAGGAGTCGTCTGCTTGATGGCGTCGAGAGGATGCACTACATAACCTTATGAAGAGAAGGCAAATCATCAAGTGCTTCTCAGTGTGGAAGACAATTCTTGTTAATGATGCTATCTGCGTCTCGCTGTTTTCCTGCGCACTGCTGGAAGTATTACTGTCTTGGCGGTCAGTAGCGATGCACTCAAATGTCACAAAGAAGTTCCTCCGTCTGTGGGAGAACGGTCTATGTTTGCTGTTGCAACAGGCGAAGTACAGGAAGGCGATGGGCACTTCTTCCTCATCTGCCTCACGAGTTTAATGACGAAGCCTCTCATTATGCAGCGTCGATACGATATCACGAGTTGGATTTTATGAGAATGGCGAACGGCAGCAAGCACCCAACTAGCCTAGTCAGGCATCACAGGTTATTGGAACGCCAAGAACGTGTGAGTCAGGAGTTCCATGACCATGAAGATGACTGTTAATATCCTCCTTTAATTTTTTTTTGGCATTCATAATGAGAGAGATCCAAGTACCACTGACATGAGGGACGAATGGAATGCGTTAAAGTTTTCCGGCAAAGAGCAATTTGCCTGTCTCGCTCTGTGACCAAGGGACCGCAGATAAACATCCTTAATTCCGACCATTTGCCCACTGCTCCTTTCGCGGCTTAATAGGTTCGCGTCAAGAGTGTTATTGCTCCATTCTGCAGACCTAATAAGACAAATCCAGGTATCAACAGCTTGACATACGAATGAACTGCGGGTCCGTCCCGTGTGGTAACCAGGAAACCGCAGTTTTATCCTTACCATTTGCGGTTTCTTTTAATGAGGTGGGGAGGTCAGGTACTCGCTGTCCCATTTGAAGACATGATAAAGGTAGATCCAAGTACCAGTGACCATGAAATATGAGTGGGTTACGTGGTCTCCCCGTGTACTGATTAGGACACACTTGATGTACGTCTTGTCGTTGACTACTCCATTTACAGGCTAATGGGTCCCTAATGGGTCTCACAAATACGCACGAGGAGCCTCTGCAAATCTAAAATATTCCTGATCCACGTATAAAATTCTCAATGTACGGATCCTCGGACATATATCAGTATGCTCTTAAGCAGGATATCATTATAAACTTGGAAGTTAAACAGAAAACAGAAACTTTATTTCAAAATCATAAACAAATACATACACACGTGCAGATGTAAGAACATGCATCTAAATGAGGCAGAGGAATGTGTTATGCACTTAAAACTGTTACAACGAGCTCTACGTTTTCGGTAAACACATGTAATGGTTGCTGTGATATATAATGATATAGTTGCGTTGAATATGTATTTTGCTGCGTTCAGGTGTTGTCAAAAGCGAGCTTGGCAAGGTCTTTATGCCAGAAGACGTGGGCAATATACGAGTGTGACATTAGGTAAGCAGCATTAACGTTTATACTTATAGAATATATTCTCTGTTAGGTAATAGAAAGAAAATGGATAACAGTATAATAATAATAATAATAATAATAATAATAATAATAATAATGATAATAATAATAATAATAACAATAATAATAAT
>JAYMFT010140356.1:0-12839 GCA_038088735.1 Panulirus argus
AGGTTGTTAACGCTTGTAAGTAGAGTCCGGTAGCATCACTGTACACATATATATATATATATATATATATATATATATAGGCCTAGGTTTGGTCGAGACGTATGAGAGATGAGGCCGTGAAGGACGTACCATGACCTTTGACCCGGATATGAACCACAATACACCGGAAGCACCTGACTCAGGATGCCCTACCAGGTAAGGTAAATGTGTTTCTCATTAGCTGATCCGTCAGATGACCAGGATTGGCCCAGCCGTCATAGGTGGACAAGATGCCTGGGTCAGTAAAGTCAATGTAGAATATTCTGCATAACCCTGGTTAAATGGATATGTTAAACTCTTTAACCCGAGGTTTATATGGATATATTAAGGTCTTTAACCCAATGATATATTATACTAGTTATATTTAGGATTATATGGGTATATTATACTAGTTATATTTAGGTTTATTTGGATTTATTAGACTCGTAAACCCAAGGTTTATATGGGTATATTAAGCTGGTTAACTTGAGGCTATTATACGGGAATGTTATACTCGTTATGTGTAAGTAATATTCAACGGCAAGTGAAAACGAAAAATAATCTTTAAGCTCTTTTTAAACTTCTTGTTGGCATACGTAAAATGATAATGACTTACTGATTATGAATGACTTGGATGTAACCATTTGTGTTTGACCTTCGACCTTCGGGGACAGGAAACCCACCTACGGGAGGGCCACGCCCTCAGTGGGCCACGCCCAACAGGTCCCGTGTCTCAGGTGATCGTGTTCCAAAAATCTGTTATAGGGCCCGGAATTCATCGTGCGTCTGCCATTTTGATGCATTTTATCGTACCCTCACGCACTCTGTCGAGGACTTTATTTTTTTCTCTCTATTCTGACGCACTTTGATAGACCGCCTTGCACCGAAACTCTACTACTTTACGACGGCCACGTGCATGGCGTTCTACTTAACGCACTTTTTTCAGCATTTTTTTGCGTGTTAAATTCACCCTTCCGCACTTTGCCACACACTCACCACTATCTTTAACGCATTCTTCCATCCTCCTGCGCCTTAACGCACACCGTAAACCTGAAGTATATTTTCGCACTATGCCCTGAAACCCAACACTCGGCCTGAATCACCTCCACCGTACTCTGACGCACTTTACCGCAACCTACCACACTTTTAGGTCCCTTTCACCCATCTCATTCGCACCTTATGTGCATTTCACCTCAGCCCTCTACATACTGAGGTGATTTACCGCACTCGGATGCGTATGTAAGACTACCTTACTAACGCACTCTGACACACTTTACCGCACCCTGTGGCAGGTTGCCGCACTCTGCCGCATTATCTTGCCGCACTGACGTCGAGATGAACTAATATTTACGGCCAGACAATTGCTATCTTTATGAAAGGGGATCAGTTTATGGCCTCAGAGAGAGAGAGAGAGAGAGAGAGAGAGAGAAAATCCATTTGCTTTCTTTACACACACTTGGAGACCTGAGCGTCGTAAACCGGACACTCAATCGCGAACTACAGTCCAGGGACACTCCCGAAGCCTCGGTACGCTGTGTCCGAAGCAGCAGCGGAACCCCACCGTCCTCTTGTCTCAGACTGTTTGAGACAGAGAGCTCGGCGCAGCTTCATCAAGTTCGAAGCTGTACCGAACCCTCCTAGTTTCAGCGTGTCGAGGCAGAGGGCTCGTTACTGCTTCGTTAAGGTCTGACCTGTACTGAAGCCTCTCCCGTATACGTACGCTTGTCGGGACAAAGGGTCCGATCCTGCTTCACTACGGGTTTGTTTAAGACCCCACTTGTCTCGCCAGGCCGAGTGGGAGTGACATTCGAGATAACACGTGAGTTGATTCGTGTTTGGAGTCGGTGTTTACACTCACTTGGTTCCTATATCTGATGCACGATTAGATCTTAGTTGGCTGTAAGATTTCCTAGTACAGCTTTGTTATTCTTAGAAGTAATTCAAGAGGTTTACAGTTTTTACAAGGTCGTGTTCCTTATCCATTCTCAAGGATCCTGTACATAGTCTGTGTGGTCTTAAGAATTAGCCTCTCGACACCTGAAGAAGGTGCTCAGGATTCCTCGTGTGGTGGATGTAGGCTTGAGGTTGGCGGCCGTGGTAACCGTGGCAGTTGGTAGGACTGAACCACCAACCGTGTTCTTTCGCCTTTTTCTCATTCCTTTTATTTTTGTCTTTGTTTCATGAAAATATGTCGCGTGTCTCCCTGTCTTCTGGCAGTCCCACTTTCTGACATTCGTTCCTGTTTTCTATCTCTCTCTCTCTCTCTCTCGTCCTTCATTTCCATCTTATTCCATCTATCTGTTACCTTGCCTCCTTCCCCTTGACCATCTCTGGTTGTGGCGGACCTTACTCGCTCCCCTGCTCTTCTGCTTTCACTCATCTGTTCTCCCTTCTGTCCATCGGTCCCTCCCTCTTCTGTCGCGCCTTCCCGTCTCTCTGTCCTTCATTCCCGTCCATGTCTTCCTTTGCCCTGCCACAGATTTTCCCCCCCCCCATCCTACTTCCCCCACCCCCGGCAGCAGGTCAGAGCCTTCGTCGGCAACCAACTCTCGGTAATCCCATCAAATCTCTTCGCATTTAGAACTAGATAAAGAGTTCTTTTTCTCTGGGGCTGTGTGTGCACGCCTCCTGGATTCCGCCATCATTAAATCCGACGAAAGGACTTTCTTCCTTCCCCCCCCCCCGGATGTCGGACGCCATCATTCTCGGCATCAAGCTGGACGGAAGCCGAAGGATCTGCGGGCGTTGTTATCGCCGTTGTGTGTTGCCCTTGGTGTATGTGCGCCACGCCTGTCGAACACTCGAGTAACGTTCTTTCTTAACGTCGCGCAGGTCTTAAACGTACGTGGCATTTCTCTCGGTTTCTTATGATGCGGTGTTGCGTGTCATTTTTTTTTTTTTTTGAAACCTTCGACGAGTGTTCAAGGGGTTACCTCGACTCCCGTGGTGCCGCGTGGCCACCGCGACGAGGAGGAGGGACTGCCCGGTAATTACCGCCGGCGATGGCCTGAAATGGTCCGTACGACCGTTAGATGTCGCCAGAGGGTGGGGGCGGGGTGGTTGTGGTAGGGGGGGGATGGCCTCCAACCCCTCCCCCCCACGAATACTTGAGCACGACGACTTGAAGGCTTAACCCATTAGGCACCCGGGAAGCGGGACTCGAGGACTCTGACCACCACGTACCTGCAACGCTTGATGAGAGTAAATCCATCACAATTTCCTTTAATTAACGAGTCCCCTCCCCCCCCCCCTTCCCCCTATGCTCTCTTTGGGGTCATTAGCGGCTCGCGCAAGTTTCTTCTCCTTCCCTAATGAATTAATCCCATGACAGTAATCATCCCACCTCAATAGCCGTTCATTACCAGTCTGAATTAGGATCAGCCCGGCTCCCCAGATGGTGGTCCGCGCAACCATTTATTTATGGTCCCTTACACCGATCTGTTCCTGCCGTCTCGGGAGCTATCATACTTATCTCCTGTTATCTTTATCATCCTTATCTCCTCTTATCTTTACAGTGTGTCCCTTCCCTTCCGTATGTCGGCTCTTTATTTTTTACTGTTTTCTTGGCATCGTTTTCCTTCTCTTGCGCTTTGTCGCCTTCATCGCATTCTCTCTGTTGCTCGGTCTCTCTCTTTCTCTTCTTTCTTACAATACTTTCCGCCAGGCGCTCTCTGCCAGCGTTAATCATATTGCCATTTCTTTCCTTCGTGCTGTCTCCTGTCTCTCATCCTCTCTCTCTCTCTCTCTCTCTCTCTCTCTCTCTCTGATCCTGTTTCTTTTGGACGCATATCCTCTTTTCTTAATCTAATTTATGTCATTTTTGCTTTCTGTCGGTCTTTCTGTCTGTCTGTCTTTCTGTCTGTCTGTCTTTGTCTGTCTGTCTTTCTATCTGTCTGTCTTTCTGTCTGTCTGTCTTTCTGTCTGTCTGTCTTTCTGTCTGTCGGTCTTTCTGTCTGTCGGTCTTTCTGTCTGTCGGTCTTTCTGTCTGTCTTTCTTTCTGTCGGTCTTTCTGTCGGTCTGTCTGTCTGTCTGTCTCTCTTTCTGTCCTGTCTGTCTTCCTGTCAGTCTGTCTCTTTGTCTCCCTCTTTCCTCCCCCCCCCCGCCCACCAACCCATGCTAGAGACGACGCGTCGTGGATGCTGACGCTGTCATATATATATATATATATATATCTTTCCGTGCGACCGCCACCAGTCGCCGGGGCGACAGGATCGCGTCGCCGCCTCCGGCTGTGTTTACCGCGACCGCACACGCGACGTACATCTGACAGATTTAAAGAGACAGGAAGTGGCAGTGAAGTCAGCCCATGTTTTTTTGTTCCGGTGGTGGTGGTGGAGAGGAGGTGATGAGAGATGGTGACTGTGGTTGTTGGGTCGAGGGCGTGCGATTCTTGCGGAACAGAGGAGTTTACCTTGAATGTGGTAACAAAGAAAACGGAGTTATGGGGGAAAGAATATGGAAATCGCGATAGGAGGGACAGGGACACGGACAAAGAATAAAGAGGAGGAGGTGAAGGATGAAATATTAACATTTTGAAAAGAGAGAAATTAAGGTTTAAAGAAGAGGTATCAAAGACAGACTGGAATAGAACGCAGCAGCAAGATGGTGGAAGCTGGATATGTGGAGGAGGAGAAAATTGTAGAAAATGATAAGAGAAACGGATGGCCATGCAGGAGGTAACACGACACACACACACACACACACACACACAAACTCTCGGCACATAGACGCACACGCATCACAACACCTTGTGACCTGTGGTCCCGACCGGTGGACGTGGCCAGCTGCCTGAGTGCTGCAGGAGCCTCAGAGGGATATAAAGGACTCCTGGGATATATATATATATATATATATATCAGCTGGCAGCTTGAAATAATTTGTTCGCTACAAACTGCAGAGGTGTAGACTGCCAACAGATATTTCCCATACCATTAAAAGTAATGCTAACAAAATATTATTCAGTTGTAATATAACTTTTTAAAGATTATGTCCATATTTTCTGGTATGATGAAATTTAGAAAAATTTTAATTTTATATTCTATAGATTTAAATATCTGAAAACGCTCGAGGGTGAGCCGTTGTGATGTCTGTTTCTTTCCTTACACCGCTAAGCTTTTGCAAGCGACCAAGATCCAACTTTTACCTAAAAGGAAAGGTTTTTACGGTTCTTCTCCTCCTATCTCTTTACTTCTCTATCTCTCTAACCCTTTCCACGTTCCACTTTAAGTCCCTGGCCTTGATGAGGACTGGTGTCCGTGAGTTGAGCCTTTGACTTCAGACAGGAAAATAAGAAATTATAGGAACATGACACGCAGCCTTTAGGGAGTTTTGCGTTTTTGGATCAGAAATTTTATTGGATGTCAATTGAACAGTAACGTTTTCACTCTCCTATCGCCATATGCAAATGGCGGGAAATTCTTTCATCACGTTCGGACGGATTATCTTAATTAAATCATTCAAATGGTAATTAACGTTGGTAATTAGCCCATCTAATTAACATAACCCGCACCAAGGTCATTTGCATGACAGAAGACTGAGACTCCATCAGCACGTGGCCCCGCATCTGACTCGCGCGTACCGTCTTGGGCGAGAGACGGATTACGGCTGTCTGAGAGAGAGTGATTTTGCCGTACGGGTGCACACACACACACACACACACACCTGTTTCTTTGCTGTCTCTGTACTGTAGCTTCAGCGGGGGATCCATGGCCCAGGTGGCTGTCTACTGTCTCTGCCTGTATGTGGAGTATGATGCAGCCAGCCCTGGGGGGGGAAGAATGTTGGTTGGAGTCGACCATGTTTTTGATGTTTACTGGTCGAGAGTGCTACCCGCGTGGTGTATTGTGTGGGCCTAACACAGCTCTTGTGCACGCCCACGCCTTAACACGGCTTCTCGTGCCGCCCACGCCTTAACACGTCTCTCGTACCGCCCTCGCCTTAACGCGGCTCCATTGTACACACTAACGTTTAAAAAGTCAACAGCCTCTCCTGCTCGTACACCCACGGTTTAAACGGCCGTAATTTCCGGTGTATAATTAAACCCCTCAGCATCAGCTCCGGGAAAATTAAAGGCCCGCAAAAGAATTTCGGATTAGATAAAAAAGAAAAGCCCTTCCCTAAGTTCAGAAACTGTTTCATTAAAAACAAAAAAAAAAGGTCAGCATCCAATATATCGAATATTAAAATCTATCAGAATTTTATTTTTTTTTTCGGTTCTGGACATTTTGGACGAAGTTATGGTTTGTGAAGCAATTGTGTAAAGATTTGACAACACGTAAGTTTTTCCTTCTCTCTCTCTCTCTCTCTCTCTCTCCCCCTTCCCCCCCTCTCTCTCTTTTTCCTCGCGTTCCGCGCGCTTCACTTCAGTAATTCCCCGTGTTGCCTTCGACCTTCATCCGTCGCTTCCCTCCTCCCTGTGCAAACAGTACGGTCGTGCTGTTAGCCGTCGTATGGAGATGCCTCGCCAGAGGGGACATTGTGATTCATCACCTCCTGAAGCATCATCATCCACCCCCACCCCCCCTCCCTCATCCCAAGCAACTGAACGCTGAACGCAGGGTGTGTTTATGTAAGAGAGACGTGAACAGTTGAACTCATGATCTTCAGGGGGGAGGGGGGGGTGGACGAGAACACCTGAACTAGCGTCCTAGAGAGAGAGAGCTTCTCCTCCACGCGCCGTCATCCATGCTAAAGAAGGGCACAGACAGCACACTCCTTTCAATTAGCAGTAAAGACCCAAATTATGAGTCTTTACGCCGGATCGCCGACTCTTTCTGAAATTCCAGACCGAGCGAAAGAGACACTTTCATGCAAGTTGCGCGTTGCAAGTTTTTGCAAGTCGAGTTCCGATACCCGCCGAGGCGCGCCCCGCGCCGGAAACGTTTACTTACTTATTATCATTTATTGTAAGTTGACGAGTATCTGGACGGATGATTAAGGTCTGAAGGACTCGCTAATTACTTGATTAGCCAGTTGATTCTAACGGGCTTAAACGTTCACACTAGGTCACTGTTAATGTCTGTCAACTGGCAGTTCCGTTTTCTTGAAGACGTTTAATGCGAACGGAAACGTTGACGTCGGGTTCATCGCTTTCCGTCCGCGACGCGCGTTCGATACCAGGTTGGAAGGCGTGGCTGCTGGGACGCTGCTGTCCGCGGGAGTCGACAGCGCTGGTGCCAGGACGCGCGAGGGAGGGAGGCGCCCTGGGGAGGTCTGAAGGACCTCAGGGTGGGGCGGTAGGGGCGGAGGGGGGAGATGTGTGTATAGAGGGGGAGGGGGTAGGATCGCATGCTAGGATCATCAGGGATTTGGATCCTGCGACGGAGGACCCACATGAGGATGGTCAGGGAGACAGGATGTCTGGCATGGTGTGTGGTTGTGGGGCAGGCGTGGAGCACCTGTTCTGGCGTGGGTCAGGGGTTCTTTTCCGCGTCGAAATCTCGAACCAGCAAGTGTCGTGCGAGGGTTCAACGCCGCGTGTCCCGCGGCCGCGCGTGCTGACTGCTCGTGGCGCGGGGCTGGGCGTTCGAGTGCCCGCAGCGGGGTGACAGTCCACCATGTGGAGGACGACGGATGTGTCGCTCATACGCCCTCCTGACTGGCCCGGAGAACCGGGAGCGACTCGTCTGATTTCCCGCCGAAGAGAGAGAGAGAGAGAGAGTAGAGAGAGTAGAGAGAGAGAGTAGAGAGAGAGAGAGATTGATTCCCCGGCCGTGGGGGGGGGGAGGAGATGGGGGGTTGGGCAGCAGTCCAAACACGCCAATTAAAGATCTCTAATTAGGGAGCTCATCAGAGTGCCTGTCGCTTCAGCAGCTAGTGGTGTGTTCTCAATAGAAGCCAGGGGAGAGAGAGAGACTAGAGAGAGAGTGAGAGAGAGAGAGAGAGTAGAGAGAGAGAGAGAGAGTTTGCCCAACTCGTTAGAAACGCGGAGAAACTTATTCTCTTTTATTTTCCCCTATTCTTAGAGAGATTTGGGTTTACATCTGAGCGTGTTCAGCCGTCGCGTGTGTAGCCCATTTTCTTCTTTTGATGGACAGGTCCAAGGGGGGCGGAGTTTGGGGGAGGGGGGGAGAGATGGATGGATGACTTCACACACACTCCGGCAATCAACATATTTATGAACTTTAGAAAAGAAAAAAAAAAAGATCGTTGCGTCCACACTGTAGCGGATAGTTGGGTGTCCCGCTTATGTCAAAGTGCTCAAGATAACGCGACGTTTTCCTTTTTTTTTTAAGGGGTCAGACATGCCAGCGGGGAAAAGGGAAGATATCTCTAAAGACTTTAAGTCGGTTGTGGAGAACTTCTTCAGTGTTTCCGGAGGAAGTTTTTTTCGGAACGGGAAGTTCGGGACGACCGCTTCTGGCCGTTGATCCGATCAGGTCTCCCAACGGTGGACACGACGGCGCGTCGTCGTCGTCGTCGCCCTTTCAAAACGACGCTACGACCCGTGGGTGTGAAAAGGCCTGGCTGGACCTTTGTGCTCAGGGGTCGTACCGTCGTACTCAAGGGTCGTACCATCGTGCTCAGGGGTCGTGCCGTCGTGCTCTAGGGTCGTACCGTCGCGTCTTAACGCTGCAATTGGAATCAATTTCTCGTTTCAATCGAACCCTGGCCTTCACGAGGACTCCAAACCAGAGGCGATGTTTACATTTAAAGCAAAACAATTACAGAGACCGAATGAACGAGTCAACCATTTTGGTTGACTCGTTCTCGGTGCAACTCGGACTCATTACAGCTAATCTGCTCTCGATTAATTAGCCCTGTAAATCACAGGGCGGCGATAGTTGCCCGTCCTGGGAAAGGTTATCTGGTTGTGTATCATTCATCCGAAGCAGTGTCGGGGATCGGGTTTCATCCGAAGCGGTGTCGGGATTCGGGTTTCATCCGAAGCGGTGTCGGGATTCGGGTTTCATCCGAAGCGGTGTCGGGATTCGGGTTTCATTCACAGTAAGGTCTGGATCAATTCATCATCCGTAGTGTTGTTGGGCTCCGGTTATCATCCGAATTGGCTTCAGGTCACCAGATGACCCGACTCCTCGGGTCACCTGCTGACCTCGTGTGATGATATATTGTAAGGTTGCTGAGCAACGTTTGTGTTTATGGTCTCTTTTCTCGCGATCAATGCTGGGCACGGCGTCCTTCCTGCATTTTTGATGGAAGTGGCTATGAGGGTGACGTCCTCTTGCCCCGCGGGCCTCGTACTTATTTGTTGTATCGCCTTCGTGACCCGCACTCCATCTTGACCCCTGACCCTCCCTGACCTCCATGCCCTCTCCCTGATCTCTCTCCTCCCTGGCCTCTCCCTGTCTCCCCTGTATGTGGTTAGGCCGAGCGTGATTGTCTTATTACCAGGTTGGATTGTAGTGTTTTGAAATTTGACAGTGGGGGAGCTACTGGGACTTGCACATAGTTAGTGTCTTGTGTATGTGAGCCTGTATAGGCATGTGTATATGATGTGTATATATATGTATGTGTGTGTGTACCACATTCACCCCTGTATGTGTGTTGATATCCTTGTTTACACGTTCCCTTGATGGTTTGCGCTGCTGGACCCATCCCGTACGTTCCATCCCCATGTCTTCAGTCACCTATCCAGGCCGCAAATTTGACCCGTAATTGGCGATTCATCGATAACGACCCAATGATATTGGTGCTTACGGTGTAGCCAGCCGTGATCAGGCCCGATGAAGGCGACGGATTGCCCCAGTCAGAAGCAAACGCACGATTCGCGTCGGTCCGCTGGATCCCGCTTTCTGGCGTCACACTTCAGGGAAGATGTTCACCCTGGAAAGATGCTGACTGAACATTTACTTCAGTTCCCAACGATCTATTCCATTAACCTCTGAACCCTCTTTCTGAAGACCCGTTGCCAGAAGCATTTGCCGCGCTACAAGAAAACACGGATCTCCAAACGGCTGACTAGGAAATATGTTTGTTAGTGAAATGCCATTAGCAACATATACAAGGGAATTTTGGCCCGTCTATATATCAGTCGTACCTTTGAAGGTAAGAAAAAAAAAACGCCGGCCTGTGCAGGCCTTGTTGATCACCTCTAATTGCCAATTAGAGTCGACTATTCGGTGTAGTGTGTGTGTGCTCCTGTGCAGTATACAGTACAGTTCTACGTGTGGGAGGCGTCGCCACCGTTACAGCCGCCGGTGTGTAAGCTAGATCAACTGGGGGGAGGGAGGGTGGGTGGGGGGGGGGGTGTTGTCATCAATGGCACAGAGGCGGAGTAAGACTCCGTGTCAAAAACAGATGGCACGGGGTCAAAGAAGGCCCATCAGTTTTTGCGTATCTTTGCGGAGTCGAACCTGGAAGTGGCCCTTCGGCGCCTGGGCCGCAGCATCCTTCGACAACGCCAAGGGGTGCCAACAGCCAGGAAGGTCAGGTCGTGTCATGACCTCCTTCCACCCCCCCACCCCTCCCCCACCATCACCACTACTGTATGAAGGTGAAATGACCCATCCTGCATTTGCTTCCAGTGGCTTGAGTCACCTCGACACGGTCAGTATACGAGGCCTCAACACCGGCAACTTTCTCGTTACCATCAAATGTCACTCAACGGGAATTTCCTTTTGCTCTTTTATTTTGACTTCCCCCCCCCCACCCTCCAGTTCCTCGTGTCTCTTTTCCTCACTCTCATTTTTCCCCCGTCTTTTCTTCTTTCCTTGTGGCCAGTGCCTCGCCCACCGGGTGCGACGGGCGGTCGTCTCCGCCGGGGAGCAGCCGGCATCCCACCAACACGGGGACTAGTTTCACATCCATTACGCCTCGTATGTCATTGTCCGGGCCGGGGGGGGAGGGGGTGTGTGTGTGTGTGTGTGTGTCCGCATCTACATGGGAAAGACATTAGAACAGAGGCGGAGGGGTTTAACTTTCAGAAGTATTCCTCGCATTACTTTTAAACGTGATACATAAAGACGGCAAACGGAGCCCATTGAGGGATATGTCCCCCCCACGTTCGTTATACAGAAGTACACACAACACGCATTAGTGAGGAGGCCTCGGTGTATCCCGGCTGCATGGACACCACCCGCAGTGTTGAGATTACGTGTACGAACGGGCGGGAGTTTCGGCCTTACCGCGGCGCCGCATGCGGCACTACAGACAGAGGCAGCTGGACGCGGTGGGGCCTCAGAAACAGGCACTCCTTAATTACATAAATATAGCTTTTGTCTGGCGCAGACAATGGCTTACCGAGGCGCCACATTGTTCCTCCCCTGCTGCTTGTTGACGACGGACTCTTCACGTTCCCGGCGCACGTGAAGAATGGCCTTGTACGTACGTGCGTGCGTGCGTCTGGCTCCCCGAGCACGGCGGCACGACCCGTGTGCACGACGGCGCGACCCGCGAGTGAGGGCAAACGGCACAGTCCTTGAGCACGACAGCACGACCCTTCAGTGCGGTGATACCAGTCCTTCAGGACGACAGCAGAACCTCCTTGAGCGATGCTGTACGACCCTCGAGCACGACGGTACGACCCTTGAGCACGGCCTTACGACCCCTAGGTCGTGGTGGCGGGCCGGTCCTTGGCCCACAAGGGTTTACAGTACACATGTAAACAACCATATCTGCCACTGGTTTACATCTTCAGTGGGTAGGTCTACCTGGCTGTGGTTTACCTCTCCAGTGGATAGGTCCTCCTGGTAATAGTTTACCTCTCCATCGGATAGGTCTACTTGGTTGCAGTTTACATCTCCAGCTGAAGGGTCTACCTGGTTTGCAGAATACAACACAGAGCAAGAAGGACCTATGATAATTAACCCAGTAGAGGCTACAACTTGGTTAGTATTTCCTTAAGTTGTTGTATAACCCTTGGGCGTAGGTAGATTTTCCCCTGTACAGTGGTAGGAACTTCCTCGCATACATAATTACAAGAGACATTAGGAAGTTACAGTACTTAACGAATTCTTGGGGATTCAGACATTATGTATTCTGTATACTCATACTGTATCCACCCCACGGTGCGTTGCAACCCCGGGCGATATATAGTATGACCGGAACGCTAAAACTACTTTTGATCATACGAGTAATTGAGATTATGACTCGCGCGAAGTCTGGTGTCAAGACCTGCCGTTATCACCGGGTCTTTGCTCTTCAAAGACTTGACCGTATAACTGCCAGCTGCTTGTTGGCAGCTTGAGATAGAGGCTGGTTTCGTCTCTGGTCACTCAAGTTTGGATGACATGAATATTCATATTTTGCTGGCGACCACATAAACAAGAAAACCTGCAGACTTAGAAAGAATATTTGTAATTAACAACATTAAGTCTCTCCTGGCATTAAGTCTTTGTTGGTGAAGGGATCTTTTTTATGATCACTGTGTTTCGTGACCATAGACGTAGTATTTTGGCATACCCGAGGGACACTTGGTACGAATTGAAGGAACGCTTGGGTATGGTTGTCACTCTTAAGATGATTTTACGCGTAATCCGTCGTCGTGCGTCTGGCACTGTAGTTACAACGTCCTTCGGCCGAGCGATGAGCCTGCTGCTGCCAGTCGTATGGTCCCAAATGTCGTACAGCACTTTATATATATATATATATATATATATATATATATATATATATATTGACATGGTCCAGATGGATCCTGAAAGGTGAATACAATAAATAATATAACAGAATGATATTTCAAGATCATTTTTTTTTATAAATTATCAGCCTAACTAGTTTCCTTCACTGTTGTGTAAAATATTTTTTGGAATGCGTGGCGTTACAGCATTTCAAAACAGAATGGTGGAGAGAGAGAGAGAGAGAGAGAGAGAGAGAGAGAGAGAGAGAGAGAGAGGGGAGAGAGAGAGGGGGGCAGACCCCAC